>CM040243.1:49389006-49516279 GCA_022545495.1 Chrysanthemum lavandulifolium
AAATCACCATTGTTTTAATACGGAGATACCTAAAGGCTAACTGATACATGAGTAAATCCATGGTATCTATGAGTATATAGAGTAAATAACTAAAATTGTGCTAACCTGCAAATAAACAAACCGTCATGAATTAGTTACTCAACATAAGTATCATTTGCAATTGACCCACTGTTTCTGAAAAACGCTTTAGCAATCTAGTCATCATCAACTTGACCCCTGCAAAGTGATTAAAAGATAACTTTTTATACTAATCCGTGGACAAAAAACAAACTCCGACTACCTTATAGCCTCTGATCATTTTCATGCTTAAACCATGCGACTTGCAAAGAATTATCCAGCATCAAAAAGTATGATATCATGCTTATGCTCTGTTTAACCCTATAATCATTATCAGATATAGAACTATTATGAGTTTAATTTTATTTTTAGCCAAGTCAAGTCACTTGTGAGTAAAATATTAGTTTTGGCCCATTCCACCTGCTCTAAATATGTGAAACTGACTTCATGCAAGACCTGCAAAGTCATCACAAATATGAAATATCAGCAAATCCATCCAAAACAGCAGTTGTGACACAATGAAGAATAAACTAGGCGTTAAGGTAAAAATATATAAAAAGTTATATATATGATATATTAGTGAAGTAAGGAGATTTAACTTTCATTTTCGCATTTAAATATTTTCTAGAGTATCAATTACTGCAAAGTACAAAACAAAATCAAAGCTTAATCATTTAAACTATTTTATTTTAATTCATTTAAATGGAACACTTCAAGATTACTTTAAGTAACAAAAGTGCCTATTTATATTTTAACTAAATTCTCAGTAATGGTTTCAAAGGAAATTATATATAAAGAAGGAAGTTTTGAATAGAGATAATATTAGCCTATCTTTAGTGAATACCGAACATAAAAGATCATGAAAACGTAAACAACTACCTTCTCAGTATTACCTGTATTAACCCCTTTCACCTTAGTTATCTTAGCCTTCAGTTTTGACAGCATGCTCACTTAATCCATTATGATCCCATTGTCATCTTTATTCCGGTCTAACAAAGACGATAAACGGAAAATATAAGAAACGATCATTTTCAGAAAAGAATAGTCAACCAAATAACGATGATAAATAATTTCAACAAACACCAACTCCTTATCAATAATATATGCAAGCAATACTAGTTATATATGTTGGCCATAGTCCAGTAACTCAAACACATGGTCATCATTAAAGTAAATTCAAGGATTTACTATTAGATTCTATTTTCATATAGTTTTTATGGTCTTATGTCCATTACTATTAGAATCTATTCGATGGCTATACATATAAGGGCTTTTGTGTGAATTTTCATCTTGTAGACTTTTTCATTCAAAACTGTATAGTCCTAACTATAGTTTATTTGCATAATTTAAGATGCGACAAAGAACATTTTGGCTAATTATAGTAATTTTGTAAGAGAGGATATTCTGTGATGTAGGGACTTCATTGTTTTTATAATAAATATATATATTGTGGTTTACAAAAGGAAAATACATTGTTTAGTGTTTGGTAATACTCATTTCTTATTGTGTAATAGATATCTGGCTCGGTTCCCATTTTATTTGTACTCATTCAAGTATGCTAATTGTGCTTTTCAAAATGAGTACCATATAATTTTTCTTCACACTCCAGGTTAAAAGATGGAGGAGGTGAATCACTTTATCCCAAATCATCATTTTCCATCAACTGCACTGGTAATACTTCACTTCTCTTCGGTCTTTACATTCTCATGAGAAGTTTGGCCATCATTTTATTTAAAATGTTCCTTCAAATGCAGGAGATGCGTGCAAAGGAGATGTTGTGATGTTTAGACAAAACATAAAGAAGGGATAAAAGCAGTGGGTAGAAGAACTATTGCTGGGAGGATCATTACAGAAAGTTATGGCATCACGGCAACAGCATACATTCACGGTTAGGCAGATATGGATGGAAGCCATAATTTAATATCTGGAATTGGCATGACCATGTGTCCAATTCTAACTCAATTATTGTTGCAATTTTTATTTTTCATTTTATTTTCAATTTTTTTATTCTAGCCTTTACCTTATTCCTACGACCAGTACAAAATTTGGAACTACTGTCCTCACAATCAACCCAAAAACATCTAACAAAAACTAAAAAAACGCATTAGCCTAACTAGCATAGCCGATATATAGATTCCTAAAATCTGCCCTCACAATAGTGCATTTGACATACGAGGCACTAGTTAACCAATGTGTTTGCACTTTGCCAACGAGCTCCTAAAAAATAGCCAAATTGCTAACTTAAGCATATTAAAACAATCCGATAAAACCGGACGAAACAGAAACAATAATCACCTCATTAAGATATCGCTTAGCTAACCCACCGTGACTTACCACAATCCTCATCATCCACAACTAAACTATCATTTTGATGAACATAAACATCATTATCATTATCATAAGCTGCAAAAGCACTAGTGGCACCATTACTACTGCTACATCCTAGATATATCTTTGAACCAATCTTTGCAATTTCTAATATAAACAAGTGAATACCATGAGTCATTTATTGTCCATAAAACAGAATATGCATGTAAAGTGTCATTAATTTTGCTAGACATTTTATCAAACACTTGGCATGCAATGCTTAAATATCTTATATTTTATCAAACAACTAAACCTTATCAAATTCTAACCGCTAAACCTACACATTCTAAACTCAAACCAGCAATCAAATAACCATAATTTTAGCCCTAAACCTTATCGGCATTAGGTCAGAATCAAAGAGGCAATCAACTCAACTAAACACAAATAGATACGAATTATACAACAAATTCATACAGGTAACATAATATTATCGAAATTAGATGAAATTAACTCGTAATAATTAGGATTTAAAGAAAACCTCTGAGCAAATTAGGGAAAAATAGTGAATGACGAGATTCGGTAGATGCTAGCCATGGCGGAATTAACTCGTAATGTGTGTTTTGTGAAATCAGGGATTAACAAAGAACTGATTTGTAGTTTAAAATTTAGATACATGATTTTTTTCTTTTAAAACTTGAAAAGAGAAAAATTAGAAAAATAAATTATTATTGATTTGACTGTGATAAATATATTAATATTAATAAGATTACATTAAGAAAAATATTGAATTAATTGCAATAGTCAACTTAGTGACACGACTTTTCGTGACTACTAATCCAAAGATGAGTGTGAAAATTTCGTGACTAATATATACAAGTGACGATATATAATTACGATAATTCTATATCGTAAACTAAATAGTGACGAAAAATATATGTCGTCATTAAATTCTAAATCACTATAGCCCTACTTTTTTGTAGTGAACATCTGGTACTCACGTCTTGCAGAAACAAAATTTAAATAGTTCGGTCGATACAAACAGGATCACCCTTTCCTTGGGGCCTCAATTTTATTTCAGTTTGGGCTGATTTGCAAAAAATAATAAATAATAATAAATAATAAATAAATAAATAAATAATCCAGCAAATTAGTGTACTAGAAAGATAGCCTCCACCAATTTTCCCATTATTAATGCACAAATTTTTAGAAACAATCAACAAGAACAAATCCATCATGTATTCTAAACCAGCTTGATCCACATAGCCAAGATGTTTTTAAACCACATACGATGTTTTGCATGTGTTACCTAATATGAGTTTATATTCATGGGCTACCTAATTCGATTTCCATCCTAGTTTTTGTGCTCACATGTACTATAAAACTTGGCTCTAAGTGAACGTGCCCAGTTGCGTATAAATTAACACTTATCAAAAAGGACCATTAATGTATATTGATGTTATAAAGAACCAGTGGTTGTCGTCGCATTCATATCATTTTTGAACTAATGAAGTCAAATATTTAGAACCAATTAATGAAGTGTCCCAAAGTGAAAGTCAAACGGGTCAAATTAGCAAAAGTCAAACTAAAAGTCAAATTCCCATTTGACGGGAAAAGCTGTTAGGAGCCAAACTGCATTTAAATACTATCCTTTCATTGCAATTCATCCATTTCTACTTGTAAAACTCAATCATTGTGTACAATTCCATAATCCAATAACAAACCATTTTTTTTAGTCTTTATTCTCTCTTTAAAGATTCCTAAGTAGTTTGTTGCCAATGAGATTGTATTCTTCATTTCATTGATTTACGGAACATATTGTTTCAATTGGTATCGAGGCAGGTTCTGGTTGTTCCGATCATCTTCTTTGGCCAAATTCGGTGAAGTTGTTACTTTCGGCAAGATTACATTATTTTACGCAAAGTTAGTTACAAAGGGTTTGTTCTTTTCATTGATCGGTGTCAAAACTTATAATGATCATGAAATAGCCCATAAGTGGTTAAATTCTCTATTTGCGAATCTATGGTCGATGGTACTTGGTTTGAATGATCAAGAACATATTGATTGATAGTTATCACTCCATTGTTGATGGCGGTGATAATATTAGTCCATGAATGGTAAACACATGATCCAATGATAATGGTGGGAACCATCAAAGTGCATAAACCAATTCAAACTATGTTGAAAGTCGGATAGCAACTATGATGAGTGTTATAACACGACTAATCATGAATCAGAATAGCATTAGAAAGTAAGATTGATAATGGTGAAGGAACTAGTCAAAGGAGGGAAAATATTGGTGGTCAAACTGGTGGTCAGTATGGCAGGTTGCCCAAAGAGGAGTTTCCTAAGTTTGATGGTGAGGATTGGTTGTACAGAGTTAACAAGTTCTTTGAGATTGATCATGTTGATGATGATAGCCAAAGAATTAGGCTAGTATCAATGCATGTGTTTGGAAGAGCTCTTAATTGGCATAAGCGGTTCATGAAAAGGTTTGGTGAGATTGTATACCAAGACTCTTTTGAAGCTTTGTTGAATAAGGTTGAATTTCCTGAGTCTTATACTATTAGCCTATTCATTGGTGGTTTGAAAGAAGAGATTGCATATGTTGTTAGGATGTTTAAACCTGATAGCTTGATTGATGTGTTTTGTCTATCTAAGGTGCAAGAAGCTAACAATTATGTGTCAAAGAGTAGGAATGTACCACTGTTAACCACTCCTAGGACTAATGTCACAGTAATAATGCCGATGACATTATTCTTGGTCACATTAGGGATGGGAAAATGAAATAAGACATCTCAATACTTTGCCCGTTCAAAACAATAATGTTGTACCAAAATGACCCTTTATGAAACTAACTCAGCGGAATTGGAAAAGAAAGGGCAAAACATACGTGTTTTCTTGTGATCAAAGATACGATACGGCTACAAGTTTAGTGGACAAATGTACTCTTTGGAGGTGATTGTTTGTGATGAAGTGTTTGATGAAGATGAAGATTGTGGTTGTCGAACAAGGAGTTGTGAGTGCGATGAAAATGAGGAAGAAATTAGGACACAAATTTCCCTTAATGCTATGACTAGAGAGTTAAGGGGTATGTGGGCAAACAATTGCTGCACATTTTGGTTGACTCATGAAGTACACATAACTTTTTAGACTTAAGTACTGCTAAGAAGTTAGGGTGTAGAATGAGAAAAATATGTCCATTGCTAGTGTCAGTAGCTAATGGGCAAGTGATGTCAAGTATTTATGAGTGCAAGAATTTTCATTAGGAATCGCAGGGTCAAACCTATGTAATTGATGTCTTGATTTTACCACTGGGAGGTTGTGAGATGGTGTTAGGCATACAATGGTTATCTACTTTAGGTACCATTCAGTGTGATTTTAAGAATTTAGTGATGGAGTTTGTAATGAATAACAAGATGTGTATATTAAGGGGTACACCACAGTCAACTTTACAGTGGATGCAGGGTAAGCAAATGCAGAGTTCAATTAACCAAATGGGGATTAAGGTGCTTCTATGGCTATATGTGTCTATCCAGTTACTTTGATGCAGATGAATAGGAGTGTAGACCAACATAAACCACAAATACAAACACTCCTTGATAACTATTCTACAGTCTTTGAACCTCCGAAAAAACTACCACCAATGAGATCCCATGACCACACTATTCCCCTATTACCTAATACAACTCCCATCAATATCAGACCCTACAAATACACATCCAATCAAAAAGATGCAATAAACTCATGGTTAATTATTTGCTTAAAGCTGGTGTGATAAGAGACAATCAAATTCTTTTCTTCTCCTGTTGTAATGATTAAGAAAAAAAAGATGGATCATGGAGGATGTGTATTGATTATAGGCAGCTTAACAAACATACAGTGAAGAACAAGTTTCCTATTCCAGTGATTGAAGAGTTACTTGATGAACTTAATAGGGCAAAGGTGTTCTCAAAACTGGACTTAAGGTCAGGGTATCATCTGATTAGAATGAATGAAGCTGACATTCATAAGACTGCCTTTAGAACTCATGAGGGTCATTATAAGTTCCTAGTGATGCCTTTTGGACTTACTAATGCACCAGCTACCTTCCAATCACTCATGAACTCAGTTTTCAAACCCTTCCTAAGAAAAATTGTACTAGTTTTCTTTGATGATATCCTTATATCTGATCATAGTGAAGCATACCATTTGGAACATTTGAAGATGGTGTTAGAGGTTATGCAAGCGTACTCCTTATTTTCAAGCTAAGTAAATGTTATTTTACGGTGGGACAGTGAGTATTTGGGCCATTTCATAGCGCAAAGGGTGACCATCGATCCTCTAAAATTAAGCCTTTGGTGGGTGGCGGTGCCTCAAGCAATCAGCTGCTAATGGGTTTTCTAGGTTTGACATGCTACTATAGGAGATTCATTAGACATTATGCTATAGTCGACAAGCCACTCACACATTTTCTTAAGAAAATGCATTTGAGTGGGGTGAGTATGCATAATGCCTTTCACGGATCTCGAACAAGCTATCACCAAAGCTCGGTTTTAGCTCTTCCCAATTTTCAAATGACTTTTGTTGTAGGCGATGTTTTCAAGAGTAGGATTTGGTGCGGAGGACTTCCCAACGCTTATCTCGAGAAGACACTCTCTCCCAAACACCAATCTTTATCCAATTATGAAAGAGTTCTTTGTTGTTTTAATGGCCTTGGAAAAATGGAGGGTATATGTTGGATGGACACTTTAAGATCAAAACAGATCATTTAGGTCTCAAATATTTCTTGACTACCCTTTTCAAGCTAGCGGCTACCTAAGCTAGTGGAGTATGACTATGAATGGGAAGGAGGTGTTTTAAGAGGAAGGAAAGTTGGTAGTGGGAAGTAATGAGTTGCTCAGAACCACCATCATCAAGTACTTTCATGTTGATATAGTGGGTGGAAATTCAGGTACTAATCTTATAAGCCATAAGATTGGTACCTTGTTTTAGTAGAAAGGAATGCACAAATGGGTCAAAAGGTTTATAATAGAATGTGATACATCTCAAAGGAAGAAGCCCGACTTGTTTGCTTATCCAGGTTACTTGACCTTTGCGATACGAGAAGGCATGGGTGAAATTTCTATGGATTTTATTATGGGTTTACCTAAGTCGCGGGGTAAAATAGTGATTTTTGGTGGTAGATAGACTTAGTATATATGCACATTTAGTGGCTCTCGATCATCCATACACTTTAAGTTACGTGACTCGAATATTTTTATACAAGCCACATGGACTACCAAATTCAATTGTTAATGATAGAGATCCGTGTTCTTAAGCAATTTTGGCAATCCTTTTAAGATCGCTCAAGTTGGATTTGAAAATATCAACGACCTACCATCCCTAGGCGATGGTGGTGAAGTGGTGAACAAGTGCTTGGAGTGTTTTCTAAGGTGTATGGCGGGAGAGATCTTGTGGGATCATTATATTTATTGTGTTGATGATTCGGGTGGTCTTGGATGATCAAAATACATGTTTGCCATAGTTAGAGACTTAGTTGAGAGAGAGGTGTTCTTGCTAGAGGTTTACACAAAGTATGGAATATTAGATTGAATGAGAAGCACCACCCTTCCATGGATGGAAGGGTATTTATCTACAAATACACGACCTCCTATCGGCATGTGGATCGGGGATACGATGGGTAAAGACCGTCCTTCCTCCACGGTGTTACACTACGCTAAACTATGCTACTAACTAACAAATAAACTACTAAACAACGTAAATAACTACAAGTCTACGAGCTAACTTATGCTAGATAACATTTGGGGTGACCAACACTTCACTATGGAATTTTCTAATTCTAACAATCTCCCCAAGGAGGTCACCCCATGTTTACATTTGAATCCTAGCATTCTATTATTGTCTTTGTTCTTGAGCTCGTAGACTTCAATTCTTCATTTCAACAATCTTTGTGCTTTAGTAGTGATTCTTCAAAGTCCGCACTGATTTGTACTTTTAGTGGAGGTCTTTGGTCTGATCCACATCTTTGATGATTTTCGAGCTTTCTTTGAGATCATCAGCCACAGTAAATCTTTGGATCACCCTTAGTTGTGCCATCATGTGAAGTTGTGACTTTCGGACCGACATGCTCACACTTTTGAATCAAGACATCTTTCCATCGAGTGGCGGAAGCTTTCTTGGCTCATGATATTTGCGGCGTAGCGAAGTATAGTATAGAAATATCGAGCCGGGTTATGTAGATATGCACCGGTCATGATTTCTTCAATTAAGTGTGAATCTTTGTGAGCATGCGGCTTTGGATTGACTCCTCGATTTCGATCACCGCACTGTTGTCAAATGTACACGCAAACAACGAGTTAGCAATAAAACACACGAAAGTGTCTTTGATCACTTCGTTGAATTGAGTCTGCGACCACGGTTCCCGTTGATCGATTACAAATCTTGCTGTGATCGGTGGGATTCCTAAGAATCTCCTTGACGGGGTTTCGCATTGTTCTATTTGTTCTCAAAGCGGAACATCTCAAAGAAGACAACACGGGTGAGTGAACCCGGTAATTGATATTCACCGATTGATGAAAAAGATATGAAAACAATCGCGTATTGATTTAAGAAAGAGTTTTGCAATACAGCGAAGGTTTTATGAGAAAGATCAATTTTCAAACAAAATACTTTTGTATTAGAGAATGAGTACACATTCGACGTCTTTAGCGAAAAGAAGAGATTCGCGCATCGAGCGGTTTTCTAAAAGTATTTTCAATCGAGATACTTTTGAATTTGAAATGAATACACGTTCGGCGTGCTAGAGAAAAGAAGGTTTGCACATCGAGCGGTTTTCCAAAAGTATTCGTCAATTCCATTCTGGACCAAGGTTGATTCACGAGTGAATCCCCATCGTTTCATCCGGTTGTCACAAGCTTGATCTTACGAGAAGATCTCACATGTCACCCACCAAGAGCTTGTTTGATGTTGGCTCTAGAAGGATTTCCATCTTCATCGTGAATATTTTCATATCACTCGGATGTTACGGCGTTACCACAAGGATAATCGTGGGACTCTCAATATATACTTACTTTCCACATTGTGTGAAGCAACAAGTCTTCATTAATATAGTGTCCTAATGAGATATTGTGGATGATCTCTTGGCTCTAGACTCAATTGTGCATATTTGGTTCTGTGGGAGACTAGGGAGAGGTCTCCTTCTTCAATATCAACAATCTCAAGAGAAAGTAGATAGATTATGTCGGTTCCCGTGAGAATGAAACAAGCCCTTTTAAGAGGAACTTGAGTAGCTTGGGAAGATTAGTGCGGTGCATCCTTGGGTCCATGATGTCTTGTCTTCAATACCAGTGTTACCTTAGTAAACACCAGTAGCATATGTATTGAACTTCGGTTTACGCTCTAAGGTTGAATTATTGGAGGGCTATTTCTTTTCACCCTTTTCATATTCAATTCTTTTCATTCTTCAACCCCTTGATTGCTTACCGAGACTTCATAACTAGAACCTTGTTGGGTTTATTCGATACTAGCTCTGTCTCGATCCACTCTTCCCAATTCTCATTTTCTCCTTTTTCATCATACCTAAGGACTCTACACTATCTAGTAGATTGTCCTGGGTAGATCCCTCCGGTTACAGTGGATCGTGGGAACTAATACCTAACCTCACCATCCTTATAACTCCATACATAAAGTAAAATGGTCGGTCTTTTAGTGCAGTTCATTCTTCCTTGAAACCAATTGAAAAATCATTTGGAAAAACAATCAAGGTACTTGTGATACGAGATCAAAACATTTTGTACCTTAATAGTTTTGATCATTTAGAAATGCTCCCCTCAACATGTGCATAATATATTGAAATTGTTTTAGCACATGGAGGCAAGAGTTATTGAAAGAATTAATTTCTTGATCACAATTTACGTAGAAAAAGCCATTTGATTTTCTTTGGTAAATCCTCTCCCTCGATATGTGCATAGGATATTTTAAATCATTTTATCACATAGAGGCAAGAGTTCTTTGAAGTACATCACGATTACACAACCATTTAGAAACCATTTGAAAACTCAATAAAGGTACTTTATCTTAAAACATAAAAGCATTTGTACCTTGATAGTTTATTGGCTCCCCTCGATATGTGCTTCAAGATTCGAGCGTTTAGCACATATGAAGCGACGCGTGCACAATTAAATCAAAGCGATCACCTTTTATCAAATTTCATTATTAAATCACAAATTCTCCCCGATCAAAATATCAAACCCTTTGAGATTTTGGATCCCAAGTGATTGATTAGGTTTAGAAAACATGGGAGAAAATGTGGCCTTGTTTAAATACTCATCGGTTTTGGATAAATCCTCCTCCTCGACATGTGCATTGTGTATTTGAAATCGTATGACACATGGAGGCGAGTGCCTTTGAAGGACTAAAACCAATTCCATTAAAAGCAGTTTGAGATTTAAATCACGATCTCTCCGTGATCAAAAAATTCAAACCATTTGAGATTTGTAATCCCAAAGATTTAAATTATTTAGAAAATTTTGGGGAAAGGCGTGGCAAGACTTAATTTTGAAAGATGATGATAAGGACCATTTTAAGACATTAAAGATTGTTAGTGTCGGTATATGATTGTTTTAAGAGATCTTTAAGTAAAATAAAACAATTTCACAATCAAACAAGAACGAAAAAATTTCATTTGCAAGATCTTTGAGTTTTAAAGAAAACCATACCATGACATAACATTAAATCTTTAGATCACCACATTTTAGCGTACAAACGGACTTTTATGAAGAAATATCGTTTGAAAATATATAATTTGAAATCACTCTCCCCTCGATCCATGACGAAGTCAATAATTGAGTGACTTAGGTTTTGATAAAAGAAGTCGGTGATTTCCAAAATTTAGTCAATTAATTTTCAAAAAATATTTTCCATTTTCAAAACAATTTAATCGATTATTTCAAAATTGTTTAAAATGGTATCCTGCTAAAGATCGTTAGGTGGTTGAGAAGCCGTTGTTGTTGTTATAGGGTTTGGAAGAAAAACCGTCTGGCGATGCGATGAGACTTCTTCTTACGTTGCATTTTGAATGCCAACCGAGGTCAAATTAAGCTCTGTTTCTTCAATCACTTAAGAAAACCATCTGCGATGCGGTGAGACCTCTTCACGTTGCATTTATGCCAACTCTCCATAGAAGTCCAATTAAGCTTCGTTTCTTCATTTGTCAACCCAAGATATAGTTACCCTTTCCTTTCGGCATCCAATCATATTAATCTGTGGGATCCGGATCGGGAACATTCTTATAACCAATATACTTGCATACGTTAGTGAACACACATACAAATATATGGTGGTCGACATCACCCAAACAGTAATCGACTAATAAAAGTCTATGAAACATATTAAATAGATCATTTAAATGTATGGGAAAAATGTGTTCATCAAACTCTAATTATCTAATCCTAGCAATCATATCCTTGGCACATAGTCCTTCGACATAGGTTAACATCATTTTTAATTAAGCATATTAGGATAATTAAGAAAGCTCGTTAGAAGATATAGATTTGAAAACATTTTCCCCTCGACCAATAACTCATTTTATAAAAGATTTTAAAAGTCTTTGAAGTCATTGATTGAGTTTCCAAATTTTATAAAAACTCTTAATCGATTGATTTTAAGCAACTCATTTTCCACCATTTTTGAAAGCGACAAATATTTTTCGAAGAATTATAGGCGGAAAAACATTTGTGTAGGAGCAATGATCCTTGACATACTTTCCTCATTTTGTTTTAGGATAAGTGCACGAAATTTGTGAAAAACGTTTAAGCGTAGCACTTTCCTTCCTTTTAAGAGCGGGTTGCTATACGAAATGATAGCAAGCCATAGTTTTAAGCACGGGTCACGATCTGAAGTGATTATGAAGCCATTGATTTGTGACATGTTTTGAAAAGAATATTTACACCTCTGCTCGAACTTCATCTATGGTCCCGTGCCATTATTGAATGACATTTCTAAGACCGTAGATGTTATCGATACGAAGACATGTCTTGGAAAACATATTTTTGGTATTTTGAAATTTTCGACGATTTTATGGGTTTTGATGATTTTATATTTTTCTATTTTGTTTTGCTAGTTTTATATTTTTGTATTTGGTTTTAATAAATATATACAAAGATAGAAGATGATATAGTAAAGAAGATGATGATCTGATCCGAGATAAGGATATCGAGCTGACCCGTTGTAGAAGATACAAATCGTCATCTCTTAAACATTCACCACCAAAGCTTCAAGGCTCTTGCATAGAAGAAAGAAATTGAACCATCGAAAGTGAGACTTTTGTGACTTCCCCAAACCGAAAGACCTTTAGCCGAAGCGATTCAAAGATTTCTTTCAAGCTTCCATTAGCCGGTGCCAAGAAGCACACCATTATCATTTATCCTGTTGCTCCATTTAAAGAGCGATAATCGAGGTTCTCCGTTCGAGGTTATATCATCAAGAAGAAGCGACAACGTTTCATCCCACTCTTTAAATTTCTTCTCAAATTTCATTACCACTGAAGTCGAAGCAATCCATTCCAAAAGGTGTCGAGACCACTTCCCCACGTAGTTGAATTGATGCGATCGGTCTCTTTGTATAATGCTCAAGAACTCTCCCAATACACATCATGGGGAATGAAAACACCTTCCCATGTTCACATTTTCTTCCGTATGATCGTGTATGAAGCTCAAGAACCGAAGTACACCAATAGCAAGAGCTCTCCGAATACGCATCATGGGGAATGAAAACACCTCCCATGTTCACATTTTCTTTCACGATGATGGTGTATGAAGCTCAAGTATCCGAAGTATACCAATACCCGAGGAAGGAAAAAGCGATAACATTGAAGAAGCAAGCCAAGTCACGATTATCTGCGGATGACAATCTCTGCGGATGCCGACTCGAATAAGTGATTATATCTACGAATCAACGTTAAGCCCTCAAGTAAACGGTGGCGCCTCCAATGTACACAATTTCTCTCTCTCGATGATTGTGATAACATCGAGATCATCACGCACTTGTGTACCTCTTTTATCTTGAAACTAACTCTTCCATCGCTTCCCCCACATAGTTGGAATAAGAATACTAAGCGCCTTGATGAGTAAAACCTTGAGTTTCTCATGGTCATGACATTTGTTTTCCGGGATATCTTCAATCACTTAGAAGAATTAAGTTCATCAAGTTTACTCGCCATGAGTCAAACCTTGAGTTTCTCTGGTAATAACATTTGTCTTCCGGGATATCTTCAATTTCTTAGAAGTATTAAGTACATCAAGTTTACTCGCGTTTAGATGCTTGTCTCCTTCCTCTTTCTGGTTTTGATACTTGAATCGACAACTCTTTGAATGCCCAAATACTTGAAATTTGTTGAGAAGATCGCTTGAAGTCTTTGTGAGAATCAACATCTTTGAATAATGTGAGCAAGTCTAATTGGGATTAAATTTGACATATCACATTCCCCAATTAGTGCTCTCCCTAGACCGACAATCTTTTGATAAATGCCCGGATTAAGAAGAAGTCTTTAGATCATTAAATGCAACTCGTCTTTGGTCTTCTAACATATAGCAAGAAATGTAGAGCAGATGCAGACTCGACCTTCTTCAAGATTGTCCGGTTGGGGAATAGATAATTAACATTTTCAACTCACACAAAAAGCATCCCAATTAACACATCTTGCAAATCCCTTAACTAAAATCCTCCCAATCAAACAAGAACAAAAGATGTTCATCAAGGAAATCGGAATCGGGGCATAGCGAATACACAAGATGGTAACACCAAACTACCAATCACATCAAACAAAACAGAGATTGTTGGAATCATCATGTTGATGTATCGTGAAGCATTAACCGGAAGCACTTTTCGATAAACTCATCAATCAGGTGAAGATGTCAACCAACGGCTCTTAAAAGAAACTCCATGTAAAGATGACACGATAAGAAGAAGCTCGGTTCTTACATGAGTGTGGAGCCGTTTGACCATTAATTCTCATAAATCAATCAACCATGCATTAAATTCACACTTCTTCTCCCCTCAAGAATTGCATACGAAGTTGCCATTCTTGATTAAATAAGTGAAAAAACATCCGAATGTTCTATTCACACTTCTCTCCATAAAATAAGCACATGATATCGCCATCTTCATTATAATCGAGCAAGTGGAATGAGAAAACAATCGATGGTAGCCGGTTCACTTGATGGTGAGCGCATGGAAAAAGTATGAAGCATGTTGATGAGAATGGTCATAAATGAGAAGATTTCTCTTCTTGAAGATAAAGCGCCTTGAAGCGTACACTTTTCTTTTCTTTGAGGTACGAGGCTTGGTGTTGTGTTGAACATCATTAGAAGGTTTCTCTTCTTTCTAAGATAAAGCGCCTTGAGGCGTACATTTTCTTTTCTTTAGAGTATGAGGCATGAACTGAAGTGTTCATACGTCATAAGAAGATTTCTCTTCTTGGAAGATAAGCGCCTTGAAGCGTACACTTTTCTTTTCTTTGAAGAGCGAGGCATGAGCTGTTGTGTTCATACGTCATTATGTTGAAGTCTGAGGCCGAGTGTGAGCAGGCGTCATAATCTCTCTCTTTTCAACTCTCTTAGCAAAACATGTAATCATCCCATTATCATTCAAGAGGCTCTTTGTCGTGATAAGCGATGGAGAAAACCCAATATGATGAATTTGAACACAAGTAAATTAACTTGAACTCGTGACTTAAACTTGCACATGTGTAACAAAGGCGGTGCCGATTTCCATTAGCATCTCTAAGTACTCTCTATGTACACTATACTCTTCAACCAACCAACCATCAAGTATAAGGCGTACATTACCTCTTGAAAATCCACAATTGAATGTGACATTGAGCACTACAACGTAACTCCTTAAAGTGATAGTTATTTTGTAGTGGTATGAGCTGATTCCCAGTGGTAAAAGAAAGGTAAAAGACACCCAACAATAACTAGATTTCCAAGTCTTCGTTTATGATAATAAGCTCGAACAAGGATCTTGAAGAATCTTCATCCATCCATCCCCGATTCCTTGGATACTAAGTACACTCTTGTGATATTTCACTTCAACCTCAAATAAATAATAGTGAATTAACCCGTTGTCACATCTTCTAGATAAGAGCTCAATTCTAGCCTCCTTTGGCGTTTTAAGTGAACTCGATAATGGTTTCATCCGACCATGGTTAAAAGCACGAACCCCGTAAAACCAAGTAATAACGAGGATCGCCATGAAGACAACTCAAACACACAACCAATTCATGAAGTACACCCTTTTATCCTTCTTTGAAGCGAAACCGTAGCTTTTGACATCGGATAAGATCCATAATTACAATTTCCTTTCTCCGGGATGGTTCTATCATTACGGGATTTTACAACTCTATGGTTTAAACCAAAAATAGATTCTTTTGCGGGATTTTACAAAACCAAGAATAAACCGTAAGATAGATCCGAAAATGCACTTTACTAATACGGGATGTTTCCATTGTCACGGATTTTACAAGTCTATGATTTAAACCGAGAAATAGGTTCTTTCGCGGGATTTTACAAAATAAAGACAAAACCGTAAACAATGTCGACTTGAATGTGTTATGACAACTTTGGTTTCGGTGAATATACATTTTAGGGAACATGCGGTTCATCAACAATTCATCTCCATCATCTCCATAATCAACAATTCTTAACCCATATGTAGACAACATCACAAACCATACAAAGTCAAGTAGTATACACTACTTCCCCTGAGGTTGACCGTAAAACACGTTTCTCCCCATGATGGTTTGATTTTGGAAGCATCATTAAATGTCAACCATTTGCACGAAAGTTCTAGTCATAAGCAAGCATCTCGAAAAAACATGAGTCATCAAGATTCTTGAACAATTTTGCATAGGCTGTGAAGTGTCATTGACATTTCGAGTCGTCGAATATCTCATGGAATTCTTTGAAATTGAACCTCCTTTGATTCACCGGCTAATAGTAATGACCACAAATTTTACGTCAATAATAGTACAAGACCCGTAGTCATTTTGCCTTTTTGCTCAAGCCGTGAATTTATGTATCCTCGTGAAATTGTATCATAACCAACATACCACTCATCCAATATTAAAGTTGTATCCAATCTTTTGTAAAAACAATTGAATCACAATTTTATTAGACATATCGATTAACAAGATGAGCACCACAACCTATCCATATTGACGTAATGTATATAGGCCCAATATTAGTTTGATCAAAATTTATCATTAAAATTTAATAACACTTGCGACCAAAAAAGCGATCCATTTCGGATACTCATAAGTCATAACCGGTTATATAAGTGAAGAGGTACCTAAGATTTCATATTAACCTTAAACCTAACATAACACATTACCCCACATTTGTTAAAACTGCGCCCCCTCCTCTTCTTGAATCAGCTCAAATCCAAATACTTCTCAATCTCATCACTTATCTTAATCAAAACCTGATAACTCTCATTAATAATCATCCGCCTCTATCATCAGTTTCAGACTCAAAGCGTACCATTGAAATCATTTAGATAACAACACTATCGAATGAGGACACATGTTGTGATTATTCCTTTGATATTCACATGACGAATCGATGGTCCAAGAAATCGAAGGTCCAAGAAAAATTTCTTATGTTCGAAATTAATTACTCAGGTTGGTAATTACTTGTTTTGCCCTTTAGATTTGTTATCTTTAAACGAACGAAAATAAGAAATTAACATAATTGTTATTATTCTTCATCTTATTGATTCGGATATTGGACCAGTTGATCAGTGATGATTTCAAAAATTCGTGCTTTAGACCATATGGTCTTGATGTAACTCTTGAGTTCCACGAATTTAAAGAAACTGAGATCAATTTAATTTCATGAGTAGGAGTCGAGTCATTGAATTGATGTGGGATGAGTAGTAATGAGAGAATAGTTGTGGTATATGGGGTTGTTGTAATTTCAGTTTTGGATCTGTTATAACTCCATTGTTCTTCTTGAATACTTAACTTTATAAACCATGGACCAAGGAAGTAATGTAACTGAGGTCAGAATTGGTATCTTGGTATTGGTATTTGTTGACTGATGATGGTATAATACTGAGGTCGTGGTAAAATTGTGTTGGTGTTTGTTTTTCATGGTCTAGACTTGGTCAACCTTCTTCTTCATTTACATCCATGTCACAAGGTCAAGATAAGTAACAACGGTATATTGGTGTCAAGTCGCTAGCATGGAGTCAAGTCGCTAGGTGCGAACAAGTCGCTAGCGACTTGATAAATATCAATCGCTACCAAAAGTGAATACCAAGTCGCTAGCTTTTTCGTAAGCAAGTCGCTACATCATTTTCAAAACACAAAACGCTAACTTGTTAAAGAACAAGTCGCTAGCCTAAATCGCTACCAAAAATGACAAGTCGCTAGGTCTTCAAACCCAGTCGCTACATGATACATTGAATCTGGACGGTTTATGTACAACTCGCTAACATGATATATGACTTATTAAGCGTTATTTCCGACCATGTTTATAATAAACCCGAAAAAGTGACTAACAAAAGCGCTTCTCTGGTGATGTATAAACCAGGTTTATAGACCCGGAAAACATATGCGAGAAAAGCTTCATTTTGACCCGGTTTGACCATTAAAAGACTACAATAATCGACCAAAAACCACCAAAACATTCACAGATATGGTATTGAACAAGCAGTCATGTAAAATGATAAAAATCTGAGACTTGGACCAAAAATAATGTCACAAGGCATTTTTAGACGATTAAACATCACATGACAAATTTGGCCAAAAGAATGTTTACCATGATAATACTTGAGAAAAGTTTATCCGACCATCAAAGCGTGCAAAAGCGATTATTCAACATAAACCAAAACCACCATAACCATGATACAAAACCACACAAATCAACAAAACACAATAACCATGGCTCGATACCAATTGTAGGATCATTATATTTATTGTGTTGATGATTCGAGTGGTCTTGGATGATCAAAATACATGTTTGCCATAGTTAGAGAGTTAGTTGAGAGAGGGTGTTCTTGCTAGAGGTTTACACAAAGTATGGAATATTAGATTGGATGAGAAGCACCACCCTTCCATGGATGGAAGGGTATTTACTTACAAATACACGACCTCCGGCACATGGATCGGGGATACGATGGCTAAAGCAAATCCTTCCTCCACGGTGTTACACTCGCTAAACTATGCTACTAACTAACAAATAAACTACTAAACAACGTAAATAACTACAAGTCTGAGCTAACTTATGCTAGATAACATTTGGGGTGTGAGACACTTCACTATGGAATTTTCTAATTCCTAACAGGATACCAAGGGGTGGGTGCAGTGGTTACCATTAGCTGAATTTTGGTATAACTGAAACAAACACTCCTCTACTAATGTTACTCCTTTTGAAGTAGTGTATGGCCAAACACCCCTATTACATGTTCCATATTTAGCTGGTGAGAGTGCTGTGGAAGTGGTTGATAGGACTTTACAAGCCAGGGAAGCTGCTATAGAAATGCTCAAGTTCCACCTTAAAAGAGCTCAGGATAGGATCAAAACTTATGCTGATAGGAAAAGGTCTAAGAGGGAGTTTGAAGATGAAATGTGGGTATACTTGAAGTTGCAGCCTCACAAACAAGTAACCATCAGACAAGAGCATCAACAAAAATTGTCAGCAAAGTATTATGGCCCTTTTCATGATCGTGGCTAAGGTTGGCTCAGTTTCTTACAATTTAGATTTTAGAGTTACCTAGTACCACCGGTCAACCCTTTGATTTTCATGTGTCATAGCTCAAGCTAGGGAAATTTGAGCAGAAGGTTCAAACCGAACCGGACTAGCGAAACCGACCGAACCGACAAAAATCAAATCGTCACTGATGCCCGTCGGTTCGGTTTGATTCAATTTTACATGATTTCGGTTTTGGGTAGGGTCGGTCTGTTGACCCAAAACCGACAAAAACATACCAAAATACACCTAGACCAACAAAACCGGGCGAATCGATGAAAAACCGAACCGAACCGACAACATTCGGTTGGGTTTGATTCGTATTTTCATGGTTTTGGTCCTCGTTTTTCTCGATTGGGTCCGGTCGGTTTATGACCGATGCTCGACCTAGCTCGAGCTATGCAAAGGAAGCACCAACAAGATGGGTATTCTCATTGCATTGTGGTGTTGATGGGTTATTGCCAATTGAACGAGCTATCTTGGATAAAGGCTAGCTAAACTCAACAACACGGTCTTTCGTATGATAGTTTAAAGATGTGTTTACTTAGGTTGTATTACTCATAATTATCTCTATTGATGGTTGTCACGTCCTTATTCCTAGTTGCGTTGTGTGTCTAAAGTTGTAGGGTATGCGTTTCTCCCTAACTCTTTGAACTTACCAAAGGGTCTCGTCTACAAACCCACTAGGGATGATAAACTCCTACTCTAAGGCGCTCTTTGGATGGTTTAGCCTACAACTACTCAGGTAATTATATTCTAAGGTTCACAAAGATGAATCAAGCATTAAGTACACAACGAATGACCTATCGCATTACTAGATCATTAATCAACTAAGATAAGAAACAACCAATCAATATTCAATAATTAAGTTTCATACTTCCTAAGCAAACACACAAATAAATTAGCCGGACATGGAGAACATGCAAGCATACACACAAATAATCAAAGACATAATTGAATTAATGAAGTAAAGACTTATCTTGATGTAAGATAGGGTTTAAAACCCTAAAATACTGTACAAGACACCTTAGGTTCGGTTTTAGGTTTTCACTCCAAAAGACTCTCTCTAAAACTGAAAAAATCGGATTCTATATTTAAGATTACATATGCGACGGCGTCACCTTATGTTTCGTGACGCCGTCGTGTCGCCGTCATTAGGGTTTCGTCTTGGCCACGTTAACCTTGCGACGGCGTCACCTTATGTCCGTGACGCCGTCCTCTTCAGCTTCTGACGTCGTCTGGATTGCATCTAGGCCGTCTGAGTAGCGACGGCCTACTCTTTTACAACTAGACGTCGTCACTTGAAAATACGAGTTTTGGGTTCTGAACCGTCACAAAAATCTTGGGACGGCGTCGCCATTAGCACCTGACGCCGTCGCCTTCTAATTTCAGCAACTGTGAGTGTCTCGATTTTGACTTTGGCCATTTTCTTCATATATTCGCGCCTTTTCGTCCAAATAAGTGCCATTCCAGCATTTTGCCTTCAAGAGACCTAAAAAGTGAAAAGGAACGATATTAAGCAATAACGGATACAAAATTGATCAAATAAGGACTTAAACGACCCCTCAAAATGGTACCTTTTAAAACCTTATCAAATATCCCTACACTTGTTATTTGCTTGTCCTCAAGCAAATGTGCTTTTAGCCAATTAATTTATAAGTTAGGGGTCATGAAGCATTAATTCAAAATGGTACACAACACATATAAGCCCCGCAAAAGTCATAACAAGCACGGAAATTACATACTAGCACCTCACATGGGGTGTTTGGATACTCACATCTCTCTCGGGTGTATATATGAAATATAACAAAAATTTATAAGTAGCTCAGAAAACGAGAAAAAAGTAATCTGATGTTTTTACTCCTTCCTGACGCCGTCAGGTTGCAATCCTGACGCCGTCAGGTTATCCTGACAAAAACTGGTCTGCGATTTTCTGGAAAAAATTCTGGAAAATTTACATCTTTAGAATATGGAAAAATTTCTGCAAAACATCAATTATGACTCGATACAAGCATTTGACTCGAACAAACAGACATAAATATCTTTTAGTTAATTGTTATTCTCATGTTTACGTTTCTTTTGAAAACGTGTGTAATCCTCCCTACCCTTATCCCTTATGTAAAATACCTTTATATGCAATTAAGACGAGGTTAAAAACAAAATAAAGCATTTTTACAAATTCAAACATGAGGATAAACAATTAATAAAAGATATATGACACTAACAAGCAAACAATTAAGCATGGGTTGCCTCCCACGAAGCGCTTTTCTTTATTTAAGAGTCTTGTAGCTAGACTCATAGTCGTGCTCCTACGTACCGATATACGTAAGTCTATCCTCAACAATGTCGTAAGGATCAAACTTATCATTCAAGTTCCTAGTAGTACGTTCGGTTAAATATGCCTTTTCAAACATCTCACCATCGGGATCATAGATTTGTATCCTAATGTGCCACTCTCCATTACCATCACTAGGCGGTCTATTCCAATCCCACTTGTGTTCAGATTTCTCAACTTTCCACTTATTCATGACAAGGTTAACGGGCAAGCTTCCTAGGAACTCGGTCATCTTCCTAAATACTAAGGCGTCCTCGAACGGGTTCACTTCTATGTCCCTAGCCATTTCTTTTTCTTGGAAAGTTGCTGCACTAGCGAAGGCTTTATCTAGGTAAAAAGGTCTTTGGGGGCCTATGATGTTCTTATCAATCCAAGGTCCATATCTAGAAGGCTCTCTATCCAACCCTATCTCTTGTGGGATTTCCTCATCCTTGTAGTATGTATGCCTTTTAACATCGTAAACGGATCTAGCACTCCCCTCCCCTACCACTATTTTGGACATCTTACAATCGATGATGGCACTAGCGGTAGCTAAAAATCCTCTTCCAACTAGTAATGGGCATGTCGGGTCCTTATTCATGTCTAGCACATGAAAGTCGGCCAAAAGAGTCAACTCTCCTACATGTACTACCATGTCCTTTATTATTCCTACCGGACGTGCTATACTACCGTCCGCTAGACCTAAGATGGTTTCCGTTGGTTCAATTTTACCTAAGTTAAGGCTTCTATGGAGGGACAACGGAACAAGATTGATGCATGATCCTAAATCGGCTAGAGCATCGAGTGGTTTGGAAGTTCCAAGTCTACACGGAAGAGTAAATAGCCCGGGATCGTCTAGCTTCTTAGGTAAGTTGTTTCGCACAAAGGCGGACCCATGTTTTCCAAGCCTAAGTTCTAACTCATATTTTTCTTTTAAAGCATTATAGTAAGGTGCATGAGTTAAGACTTCAAGAATCGGTTTTTTTTTATGGAGTTCCTTGTACTCCTCCTCTAAACTAGGTTTGGATTCTTGGCTGACGGGTTTCTCAAGAGTAGGCTCTACCAAAGGTGCCGGGCCTTGGTACCTCTTGGA
Organism: Chrysanthemum lavandulifolium; assembly: GCA_022545495.1. NCBI lineage: Eukaryota > Viridiplantae > Streptophyta > Magnoliopsida > Asterales > Asteraceae > Chrysanthemum > Chrysanthemum lavandulifolium. The sequence goes on from CM040243.1 coordinate 49,411,505, forward strand.
TGGCTTGGAACCCTTTTTGATAGCATTTACCGAGTGAACCGTTGGGTGGGAGGGGCATGGATGTGCACTCTCCCATGGTGAACTAGAACATGAAGTCGATGCAATCGAATTCACTTTTGGGTTCTTTATGGTATCACTTGGGAGTGCTCCAACTTCCCGCTCATTGAAGGCTTTTAAGAGGGCATCAAGCTTGGTTGTCATCTCGCTTTGTTTTTGCTTAAAATCGGCTTCAAGCTTATTCAATCGAGTTTCTTGGGATGACAAAAATCTAGATGCAATTGCCTCAAGATTAGTGGGGTTCCCGGTATTAAAAGAATTGACCCTAGTAGGTGAACTAGATGAGCTTTGGGGTGTGCTTGAGTTTTGGTTCCACTTAAGGTTAGGGTGATTTCTCCATGAGGGGTTGTATGAGTTTCCTAAGTTGTTTTGTTCGGGTTTGAAAGTGTACCACTTCTCTCCCGCTCCGTCGGTACGTATGGAGGCGTAGTCCGCAAAAGCTTGTTCGGAGAGCCTTGTGCAATCACGAGTGTCATGGGGACCACTGCATAACTCACAAGGTAGAGTGATTTGATTCACTTGTCGTGAGGACTTAGGATTTTTGTAGGAACTCATGAGGAATCTAACTTGATCTTCAAGTTCGATCATCCTACGGTCGGGAGGAGGCAAGGAGATTGCCTTAACGGTTTTGGGCAGCTCACGGGGGTCATCCCAACTTTCGTTGTCATAGAGGGCGAGGTCCTCTATTATTTCCCATGATTCTTCTGCGGTGAGATCACTAAGTTTTCCACCGGCCGCTTGGTCAATGGATCGCTTAGTGGGGAAGTTGACATGATCATAAAAGATTTGGACTTGGAGCCAAAGATCAATGCCGTGATGAGGGACTTTATGAAGTAAGTCCTTGAATCGGGTCCATGCTTCGTAGAGAGATTCACCTTGACGTTGTTGGAACATCAAGATGTCATTCCTAAGCTTAGTGGTTCTCCCCGGTGGGAAAAATTGAGCAAGGAAGCGAGAGGTAAGATCATCCCAACTTGAGATGGAGCCGGCGGGAAGTCGCTCAAGCCAATTACTAGCTTGGTCCCGTAGAGAGAATTGGAAGAGACGCAGGCGCGTGGTCTCCTGAGTAGTAGCATCAAGGTCGATGGAATCGACAATTTTGAGGAAATCCCTCAGATGCTGATTTGGATCTTCAGAACGAAGTCCATGGAATGCACATCCGTTTTGCACCAACCGGATGGTGTCGGATCGCAGGGCCGTAGTTTGGGCTTGGTCGGGAAGCTCAATGGTGTTCCTATAGCCTAGGTGGCTTGGTCTCGAGTATTCACCAAGAGTACGGGCTCTTGGCGGGACATTTGGTGGTGGGTTGATGAGTGGTGGTTGGTTATCACCTTCCATGATGAAAAGTGATAAGATTACGAACAAAGGTCACGAAGAAGGGGGATAGACTAAGAGGAAGCTAAAAATGAGAAAAAATTTACTTGATAGGAATCAAGCAAAGAACCTAAACGAGGTAGACTACTAACTAGCTATTCTATTCCCCGGCAGCGGCGCCAAAAACTTGATAACGCTACACGCGTCGTTCGGGGTCAAGGAAACTTCCTTTTCTTCGAGCAAGTTTTATAACACCCTAGCCAGTGAACCTAATCGTTGTAGTGTAGTAATTAGGGTAAGCCACGGGTATTGATATCGTTCTCTAGGGGAATAGGAATGCTATTAAGGAGTTACTACGCTAAGGTTAAGGTTGAGGAAGATTATTTTTTATCTTTTTATATTTTATGAAATGGAAAGGTACGAATCTCGGGTATTGAATTTGGGGGGTTGGTATTTCTACCGATTACTCTACTATTATCTAATTATCTAAACTAAGGTTGTAGGAGTCTATGTCTAATTAATGTGTGCTCGTATGATAGTTTAAAGATGTGTTTACTTAGGTTGTATTACTCCTTAATTATCTCCTATTGATGGTTGAGTTGTCACGTCCTTATTCCTAGTTGCGTTGTGTGTCTAAAGTTGTAGGGTATGCGTTTCTCCCTAACTCTTTGAACTTACCAAAGGGTCTCGTCTACAAACCCACTAGGGATGATAAACTCCTACTCTAAGGCGCTCTTTGGATGGTTTAGCCTACAACTACTCAGGTAATTATATTCTAAGGTTCACAAAGATGAATCAAGCATTAAGTACACAACGAATGACCTATCGCATTACTAGATCATTAATCAACTAAGATAAGAAACAACCAATCAATATTCAATAATTAAGTTTCATACTTCCTAAGCAAACACACAAATAAATTAGCCGGACATGGAGAACATGCAAGCATACACACAAATAATCAAAGACATAATTGAATTAATGAAGTAAAGACTTATCTTGATGTAAGATAGGGTTTAAAACCCTAAAATACTGTACAAGACACCTTAGGTTCGGTTTTAGGTTTTCACTCCAAAAGACTCTCTCTAAAACTGAAAAATTCGGATTCTATATATAAGATTACATATGCGACGGCGTCACCTTATGTTTCGTGACGCCGTCGTGTCGCCGTCATTAGGGTTTCGTCTTGGCCACGTTAACCTTGCGACGGCGTCACCTTATGTCCGTGACGCCGTCCTCTTTCTTTGTTTATGCTCTAGTCAAATGGGCAAATCACGGTGATGAAGATGGCACACACGAGCTTTATGATGATTTGGTGCAAATATTCCAAACTTTCAAATGGATTCTTGAGGACAAGAATGATTACGAAAGAGTGGTTTGCAACAAAGTGAAAGTCAAGCGGTCAAATTAGCAAAGTCTAACTAAAGTCAAATTCTATTTGGCGGGAAAAGGCTGTTAGAGCAATGCTGCATTTAAATACTATCCTTTCATTGTAATTCATTCATTCACGATTTGTAATTCCTTTCTACTTGTAAACTCAATCATTATGTACAATTCCATAATCCAATAACAAACCATTTTCGAGTCTAGATTCTCTCTTTAAAGATTCCTAAGTAGTTTTTTGATGTTGAAATAATTCAACAACAACCCGAAGTTCGATCGCGGAACGCTAAATCGCGAGCTGAATCAAGCACAAGCAGCAAACATGGGAGACACGATATACTACAAAGAACCAACAAGAATATGCACAAGTAATACCCTCTTACCAAACCTTTATTTAATTAACCTAATAAAGCTATTACAACGAGGAAGAAGAATGGATAACTGGCATCCCCTCATCCTTATTTATAGAGATGAGGGGTAGAAATCTTTTGTTAATCAAATAGGAAACTTCCCATAAAAGGGTCTTTCTTTGCCTTGTAAGGCAAGCTAAACACTTTCTAGTTTTAGTCTAATCCTAATCTAGATTACAAAGTACATTTAAGTCCCTAAACTACGTTTAAGTTTGCTCCTAATATCCTATAGTTGCCATTGAGATTGTGTTCTTCATTTCTTAGTTGATTTCTAAAACATATTGTTTCATGAAGATACATATCAAATAGATGCTTGGAATTCAGGGGTCACAGCTAACTAGCTAGACGAAACATCATATTCAGGCATAGCTTAAATGGAATCGTCAAAGAACCTTTGGACCATTGGTTGTAATTGTTATAACGATACTGTACCATAAATTAATATAAGAAAAATATGAATAATTAATAATGTACGGGTTCATATTGAATAGAATTATGAGTTTGTTACTCTCAGTATGAAAAGAAATAGTAAACATGGAAATTAATTGGAGCATTGGAAATGGTTAAGCGTATATTTTGATAAATTTGTTGTAGCTATTAACGTTATGTTGTCCACGGTATTAGTCGATACAAGTTGCAATGTTCTTGAATAAGATTGTATATATCGTCTAACCTTTGAATCATTACATGTATTCGTTTTATAATGATTCCGGTGAACCATAATGACTATTCGGTAAAACCATAACCAAAATAACTAACTTAACTACCATAACCACCAAGCGGTTATTAAGTAACTAATATCGTGTTTAGCCTTAGGCTTTAGATTATTACATAGCCGGTAGGAGCAATGTCGAGATTATGTCCACATTCTCCTCCTTAATCTGATGATTGCTTCGTCCTAGATCTTGAACTCCGAGCATTTGTCGCATAGTGACAAACTTTAGTCTTAGTAAAGATTTAGTTAAAATATACGCTCTTTGTAATTCTCCAGCGGCGTGTTCCACATTGATGTGTCCATTCTCTACACATTCACGAATGAAATGATATCGAATGTCGATATGCTTACTTCTTCCATGAAAAATTAGGTTCTTGGCGAGTGTTATTCTTTGAGATGTTATCAACCTTCAATGTTATTCTTTTCTCCTCACAACCCGTTAATTCACTCGTAGCTTGATAAGGATTTAAAATATACGCTTTAAGGGGTCATTTAAGCCTATTTTGACACATTTATATTCTTTGCTTAATTTAGTTCCTTTTCACCTTTTAGGTCTTTTGGAAGCAAAATGCTGGAATGAAGCACATTTGGACGAAAAGGAGCAAAACATGAAGAAAATGGAAAAGTCAAGATCGAAGACACTCAAGGCTGATCAACAGAACCTGACGGCGTTCCATCCAAAGTTTAGATGACCTAATCTACCGTGCCACAACCATGCTTGGTTATCTACATTTGCTAAGAGGCATATGGATGTTTCTATTTGCAGTTTAATACTGTAAAGTCTATTCTTAGATCTTTCAATCTTCATCAACAACTTTTTATTCTTATCATACAAGTCAGATGGTTTCCATCCATGATGATTTTACAACCTATCTCTGTGAGTTGTCCTAAACTTAGTATGTTGCTTTTGAGGTTTGGAATATAGTATACATCGGATATTATCTTTTGTTCGTGGTTCCTACATCCTAATAATATAGAGCCTCTTCCCTTTATCTCTACATACGATCCATCTCTAAAATGAACACGTCCTGTTATGCGTTTGTCAATGTCTCTAAAATGACTCCTAGTTCCCGTCATATGGTTACTTGCACCGTTATCTAAGTACCATATGCTTGTATCTGTTGTAGCATATTTTCCAGGTTGAATCTATCCTTCATTCAACAACACTTTCTCGTGTTCAGTTTCGTGTGTAGTCATTAATAGTGATGGTTCTTAGTCTCTAAGATAAGGTTTGATTGTTCATGTGTTGTTGATGGTTGTGTGCGGTCTTTTCTAAAATGTCCAAGTTTCCTACACTTGTGACATTGTACTTCTCATATCCACCCATGCTTATTCCACTTTGTGTTTGATTTTCCTTTGTGAGTTGAGCCTTCCTCCTTTGAGTCATATTTATTCCTATTCGTTGCGGTTTCCTCATGAAAGTTTGATCTACCTCATGATTACCAAAATGCCTTCCACTTTTTGAGTGTTAGCCATGCGTGAATAGTAAGTTTTCACGGCTTTCCACTTGTCCTCTTTTGAATTTTATCCTTTCCTCAAATGCCTTGAGTTTTCCAATGATCTCGTCTAAGGTAACGTTGTCAAGATCAATTGTTTTATTCTATGGATGCAGTATTTGAATGAACCTATCGGTGTGAGTCTAATAGTTTACGTATACTAAAGTGATTCATCAATGTTTTCCCAATTCTTTTGCCTTAGTGACATAGCCGTTTAGTTTAGCCGTAAATTCATCCATTGAGTCGTCCTCCTTCATTTGGAGTGTTTGAAGTCCAATCATCAATAATTTTAATCGTGCTTCTGCACTTTCTCTTCTCCAACGTGTCTCTTCTTTAATGATTCCCATAATTCCTTTCTTTGTTTTACAACCCGCGACTTGTAATATCACATCTTGATCGGCGCTTGATAAAGGAAAGCGTTCGTTGCCTTATCCTTTTATTATCTGCTTCAGTATCTTCCTTAGGTTCTATCATTTCCATAAACCTTGTGCTTCAAGTATAACTTTAATTTGGATAGCCCAAGCGGTGTAGTTTGTTAATTTCAACTTTGGGCATTGATAGTGTTCAATATGTGTTACGGGTTTTGTGTGATTAAAGCACTATTAAGATCTTGGTAGACATCCTAATTGTGTATTATCTTCACTTTCTAACGTATGGGATTTTCCTACTAGTATGAGATTCCTAATAATACGGGAACAAAAATAGTTTCGAGAATTCCTAATAGTATGGGAATAAAAATATGTATACTAACGTATGATAGAAATCCGAAATCTTTTAGATTTCTAACCTTGTTGTTGTGTTAATAAACAAGCGTACTCCTTTTGTGTGTCGGCACTTGACCGGTTATACCCGAAAATTTTCTTTCTTTCTTTCGCGTTAGTATCACCAAAAGTATCAAAGCGATACCTTTTCTATTCGGTATTACCAAGTCGTTTTGTTGTTGTCTCGTTGTTGTTTAGTTTGTGTAGACCCACAACTCGCTACCCACAAAAATCGATACTCCTATTATCTTTTTGTGTCGACTTTGATTACGCCCACGAACCAAGCGAGATTTTATTTTCTTTTGGTATTACTAACTTGTCCTTGATGTTGGTGTTTTTTGTTTAGACTTGAAGTCTTTTCCCACAAGCAAACCCTAGAACTTTTCTTGTTCTTACCGGTATTTCTCGATCAAGCGAATGGTTTCGTTGTTGTTGTTGTTGTGTGAATTCCAAGTCGTGTCCCACAAACCTTCACGGTCTCACGCTTCTAATCCAAGCGTTGTAGGTTTCTTGTTCCTTTCCTTTTGTCTTGGTTCCTCTACAAGCGACCCATGATGAGTGTGTAAATACTCATCATTTTTGATCAATCTGAGCTGAAAACATTTAAAACACTCAAATGCATCAAAATCTGAAAATATCCCAAAATTGTATTTTATATGTTTCGGATGCAAAATGTTTAAAATCGGATGAAAATCGAGCTAAGTTTGCATAATTGGCGGTTCAGGTCCCTCGACTTTCAAATCTTGACAAAATCGGTCCACGAGCATTTGTTTTGAAATAAAAGTCAACCCCGCATCCTTTTCCTCAAAACACTTCACCTTCACCAGCTATACGCAACTCTCACCCCGTCACCATGCTTCCACTCATATACCTCCACCCTTATCACTCTTTCCTTTTAACAAAACAAGAAACAATTAATGTTTCTCCTTCCGCACTCAAACCCGCCCCGGTTGCTATACCCTTTTGGCGCCAAAAGCGAATCACGGCTAATATCAACTCCAATAATCAATGGTCGAGAAAAGAGGTGGGAAATGCTCGGAAGACACGTGGGAGCACTGGCGATAAATAGAAGGAAGAAAAGGAGAGAAGAGAGTAGTTTTAGTTTTCATTTTCATGTATGTCGTTTTACTTTTAATGTCTTAATTAATTTCTTAAATTGTAATCTTGATTCCTATGTATTGAATTTAAGCTTTTTAGTCACTTGTAACTCAATTCGATATCAATTAAAAGTTTGATTCAAGCTTCATGTTTTAAATTTTCTTTTATTAATTGAGTTTACATGTCCTTAAATTCAAGCTTCAATTGGCTTATCTCTAACTCAAATAGGCTTACTTAAGCTCTTGATAGCTTTTAGTAAGCTTATTACTAAGGTTAAACAAATTTAGCATTTGGTCAACAAAAGTCAAAGGTTCGAATCATGGTTGAATTAATGCGTATTCTTTGAGATAGCTATGGATTTGGGTTGATTTAGTATGATTTGGGGTTGAGAATTGGTTTTAATCGGTGGTTCTTTTGTATGTTTACAAGCCATAGTGGCTAAGGACTAATGTAAGTTCATTCTTTGTTACATTTTCTATCATATCTGCATAATATCTGTCTTGCATCAGTTAGTGGTTATATTGATTTTAGATTTGATTTGGTAGTGATTATGGATTAGTTGTAAGGAATTCTAGTAGTAGATTGCAAAACAGTTAACTTAAGGGTGTGTTTGGCACTACCCTGGTTCATGGTGTTCTTGCAAGTTACTGTGCCTTTGATCTTTTCCCCAAGTTTGATCTAGCATAAATTAGGCTGTGGGAACTAACTTCTGTCATTATTAATCTTTCTTGATGCCTTTTTCAGTTTTACATATGCATGTTTAGTCTAGGATCAAAATCTGCCTTAACATGCTCCCCTAGGATTAATGTATGCTTAGTGCTTGTTAGTGGTTAATATTTATTGCTTTAGTCTTAGTTAGTCTCAATTCAGCCATATTAGCTCTAAGTTTGTGCTTGTTTTCAATAAAAAGTCAAAATAATCTTAAAATTAATGTAGCTTAAAAACTGTTAGGATTTAAGAAGTAAAATAGCTTAAGACTTCTTTAGATTCCATAGGTTTAGTTTAATTTGTGCTTTTTACATCTCAAATCATCTTAATCAGTCCTTGAATTGCATTTGAATATCATAAAAGTCAACTTTCATCTCTGTCTTTAAAATTAGTCAAAAATTAGAAAAGTCGGTTTTCCAAAACTTTGTGGATGTATCATTTGTTCATCTTTTGTCAAAAGCTTTTGGTATTTTGGATTTAACAAGTTGATTTGGTCTAGTTTCTAAAATGAATTTTGTGAAATTTTCCAAATCTCTTTAAGCTTCAAATCGACTCCTCGACTAGGTACCATCGCCTGCTGCTGCATTCGGCATACAGGTTGTGTGCGAGGCAACTTCGAGACCTTGTCTTGGGTCTTGTTTTTAATCACTAAGGTGCGAAACTTGGTCTTGAGATAGTTAATTTGGTGGTCTTTAGGTCTCAGGTTTGGTTTCACATTGGCTTATTGAATAAGTGGTACTTTAGCAAAAGTAGGCGGATAAGATGTTTAGCTTAAGTGGTAATTAGCTCAAATCCTTAGTGATTTGCTTATTTGAGGTTAGGAGTAGTTGCAATGAGTGGTTTTAGAGTAGTTATAGCCTAGTTTAGCTTCTGTGTTCATTTTGTGCTTTCTAGTGCTTATTAGCTTATTTTAAGTGCTTATTCTCAAGCAGTTTGCACTTCGGTTTCATTCTCTTACACATAAGCCCTAGTTTTTATGTTTTTCTTAGATTTAAAATATTATTTTAGACTTTTCTGAATTTTTGATTTTTCCATTCTTGTTTAGTATTTTCCTATTTTTAAGCAGTTTTAGGACTTTTAAATAGCTTTTAATACAAATAAATCGAGAAAATCTTCAAAAAATAAGTTTTCAATTTTCATAGATTAAGATAAATATAAAAGCCAAAAATATTTTTCCATAATTTTCCTAGTTTAAATAGTAATTTTTAGCAATTTAATTAGTTTTAAATAGTTTTTAAATCATAGAAATTAGAATATAAATCAGGAAAAATACAAAATTAGTTTTGAAAATTCTCTTTAGTTATTTTAGATTTTTGAAAAATAGTTTCACAATTTTCCTCTTTAATTTCATAATTTTAGTATTTTAATTTAGTTTTAAAGTTTAAATTTAGTTTTTAATTCAAATTTATAAAGAAAATCAAGAAAATCCAAATTTAAAAATAGTGATAGCGTTTATTTAATATAATTTAGCTTTTTAATTTTCTTTCTCAAATTTTCCTTTGTCATCTAGTATTATCATACCCTTTTTCTTGTTCGATATCAACTTTCGATCATTTCTGGCGTTTAAACTGATCATGACTCGTTGGGACTTAACGACGGGAAACATTAAACTCTCTGGACTTAATTGCATTGCGTTCTCAATTATGCGGCTTTTATTACGGTTGACCATTCACAGTGGTTGACTTGTGTAATAAACTGACCGTTTGGGGCCGATCAAATTTTGGCCCATTGCCGGGGTGTGCTATGAGTCTTACGTTTAGCGATTAGTGATTTGAATATTTACTCCTTGTTCATACCATCTATATATATTTATATTTTCTTATAAAATCCAAAATCAAAACATCTTAAAAATCAAAACCCAAAAGATTTTCATTCTTATTTTTACAAAATGTTTATCAAAAATCCAAAATATCCATCTTTACCCTCTCACATCTTTGATTCTTCATCCCTACCCTACGAAAACATTTGATTCTTTCATGTCTCATCCTACCTCTTGGTTGTCAATGGTGTGGTGGTCCTTATAATGGTGGCAATTGCCCGGTTGTAGCATGGTGGAGTCGGAAGCGGGTGCATCATAACCAGCTCCTATCCTTACCATGACACATCGATTCATTCTACCACCACATCATGAGATCTTGACATATCTGTGTGAGTTTTGTGGAGGTCCTCACCAAGGATTTGAGTGTCAGCCGGAAACACGTTTGTCTATGAGCAGTTTTCGTGATGCTCGAACATAGTTATAATAATATTCATATGATTCACGGTCCGGACTCATGAGTTATCTTTGTTGTGAAATGCTATGGTGGTTCACGCTCTGATTCGATTGTCAATCGGAAACACGCTTGTCTATGGCGGGTTCACGATAACAATTATGACTCCGGCATCTGACTCGCGGCCGCATCGGTTTCTTTGTTGTGATTCTGTGGAGGTCCTGCGTCGGCTTCGGATTGTCAAGCGGGGAATACATTTCCTTATGACAATTTTGACACATCGCATCATGACCTACTTCCACGGTGCCAAATGAATCAAGCACTTCTTCCAAAATGCAAAATATAATGGAAATCATTGATGATCTTAAGGGTTTAGTTAAAGACTTTGCCCAAAAACACTCATAAAAATCCATGGAAGAATTCTTTGGTGAAGAAGCGGTGCTAGAATAAATTCTCAAGATGCATATGAAAAATCTATTATGGAATCAATTGCAAAAGAAAAGCGACCGGATATAGCTCTCGATTACTTTTATTCACGATGGCGGTGATGATGGCGATACACTTGATATCCTTTAATTCTATAAAGATTCATCAAGTTCATCGGTTGATATCGGCGGTTGAGATTCCATCTCAAATAAGCGCTATCACACGAAACTCCCTCATTCTCACGAACATGGGGACAAGCATCTTGACCTTGTTCACGAAAAGAATCGGACGAATTCATAAAGTCTAGTGTTGAGAACCTTATCCCGATCCGAGAGAGTCGCGAATTTCTAATCATATGTGTGATTCTCCTTCCCTCTTGAGTATTCTCTAGATCATTTGATACTTTCTCCGATTTTAGCGGCGATTGTGCTTATGGAGATATCGGTATGTCGAGGCATCACTCCCGCGATCGATCCTCTTGAGGAGTTCACCGATGAACTCGCTCACATCATCCACTTTCATCGAAAGTGACGATGATCTCTTTGATGTCGAAGCCGATCTTGGAGAAATTGAAAATCTCTATATAATGATCATTCACTCATTTCTTGTCCCATTTCCGACTCTTCCATTCCTTCTCTCACTCGGATGAGGAAGATGACAACTTTGGAAGGAAGTCGATGCTTTTCTTAGTGATGAGTCGATTCAACGGAATTGATAATACTTACTTTGATCAGGAGGGACATCCTTTTACGGAAAATCATTGATTGAAGAACCGTTTCAACCCTCCCTAGGAAATTCATTGACAATCACCATACAAACTTCAAGACTAAGCTTAAAATGTCAAAATGGTGATTTGCTTTTCTTGATGAGGAATGGACTTGCATTCTCATGCATCTTTATTCCATTCTTCACGAGATGGTGTGGTTGCTCTTTCCTTTTCTCTTTCGGGAATGAGGACACCATCTTTGACCGATATCATCCTTTATAGTTTCTACTATTAACAATACCGCGGTTGTATCTAGTCGGTGTGGAACTTTCGATGTTCATATGTTTATTAACACTGTGAGCGAAAGTCCGACCGAGATTGGTTTTCACGTTGCTTCCCGAGAACAAATTAATGCGGGGTCGAGTCAAGCTAGCGACTCGGTAATCAAAAAGCGATAGTTAAACATGGGTTTTCACCCGTGTGTACCACCTAGTGTGGGGAGTTCCTCCCATTGTTGTATATAAGTTTATCAAAAAAAAAAAAAAAAAAAAAAAAAAAATGGTCGTAGTATTTCCCTTTTCGTTCTCGGTTTCGGCATAACCGGGTACTTTGAATATTGAGGGCAATATTCATTTCTAGTGTGGGGGAATTCTCGAATTTTATCATGTAATTATACCACCTTATTCCCCGTTTTGGCCAAAATTTTTGGAGTAAGTGTTTTGCACTTACTCACTTCTGATTATCGATCCGCCATGTCTAATAAACAAAAGGATTGGCTAATCCGAGAGCAAACGGCTCTTGGTAAAGATATCTCAAATCCGTTGACGGCTTGCAATTTGCCCAAAATTGTATGGTGTTATTCACCATATCTTTAATTAGTGAAGAGTTGGCTAGCCATAAGTTTATGGCTTGTGGTAAAGCGGTTGGAAAACCATAATTGGTGTCGACTCACCAAAGATATTTTATCTAAGAGTTGGCAAGTCCGAGCAAAGCGGTTTCGGTAAAGACAAATCAAAACCGTTGAAAATTGGTGATTTGCTCAAAATCATTTGGTTATCATTGTACCAAGGTTCTTACTTGAGCGAAACAATTGGCTACTCGAGTAATGGCTTTTGGTAAAGAGACTTAAATCCATTAAGTTTTATAAAAGATTGCTAGGGACTAGCAATAGTTTAGTGGGGAATTGATGAGTGTGTAAATCTCATCGTTTTGGTCAATCTGACTGCAAAATATTTAAAACACTCGAAATGCATCAAAATCTGAAAATATCCCAAAATTGTATTTTATATGTTTGAGATGCAAATGTTTAAAATCGGATGAAAATCGAGCTAAGTTTGCATAATTGGCGATTCGGTCCCTCGACTTTCAAATCTTGACAAAATCGGTCCACGAGCATTTGTTTTGAAATAAAAGTCAATCCCGCATCCTTTTCCTCAAAACACTTCACCTTCACCAACTGTACGCAACTCTCACCCCATCACCATGCTTCCACTCATATACCTCCACCCTTATCACTCCACCTCACTTTAACAAAACAAGAAACAATTAATGTTTCTCCTTCCTTACCTCAAACCCCCAGGTTGCTATACCCTTTTGGCGCCAAAAGCAGATCCACGGCTAATATCAACTCAATAATCAATGGTCGAGAAAAGAGGTGGGAAATGATCGGAAGGCAGCGTGGGAGCACTTTTTTGATAAATAGAAGGAAGAAAAGGAGAAAGCGATGAGTTTTAGTTTTCATTTTTCATGTATATCGTTTTACTTTTAATGTCTTAATTAATTTCTTAAATTGTAATCTTGGTTCCTATGTATTGAATTTAAGCTTTTAGTCACTTGTAACTCAATTCGATTATCAATTAAAAGTTTGATTCAAGCTTCATGTTTTTAAATTTTCTTTTATTAATTAGGTTTACATGTCCTTAAATTCAAGCTTCAATTGGCTTATCTCTAACTCAAATAGGCTTACTTAAGCTATTGATAGCTTTTAGTAAGCTTATTACTAAGGTTCAACAAATTTAGCATTTGGTCAACAAAGTCAAGGTTCGAGAATCATGGTTGAATTAATCGTATTCTTTGAGATAGCTATGGATTTGGGTTGATTTAGTATGATTTGGGGTTGAGAATTGGTTTTAATCGGTGGTTCTTTTGTATGTTTACAAGCCATAGTGGCTAAGGACTAATGTAAGTTCATTCTTGTTACATTTTCCATCATATCTCGCATAATATCATCTTGCATCGGTTAGTGGTTATATTGATTTTAGATTTGATTTGGTAGTGATTATGGATTAGTTGTAAGGAATTCTAGTAGTAGATTGCAAAGCAGTTAACTTAAGGGTGTGTTTGGCACTACACAGTTCATGGTGTTCTTGCGATTCTTGTGCCTTTGATCTTTTCCCAAGTTTTATCTAGCATAAATTAGGTTGTGGGAACTAACTTCTGTCATTATTAATCTTTCTTGATGCCTTTTTCAGTTTTACATATGCATGTTTAGTCTAGGATCCAAATCTGCCTTAACATGCTCCCCTAGGATTAATGTATGCTTAGTGCTTGTTAGTGGTTAATATTTATTGCTTTAGTCTTAGTTAGTCTCAATTCAGCCATATTAGTTCTAAGTTTGTGCTTGTTTTCAATAAAAAGTCAAAATAATCTTAAAATTAATGTAGCTTAAAAATTGTTAGGATTTAAGAAGTAAAATAGCTTAAGACTTCTTTAGATTCAATAGGTTTAGTTTAATTTGTGCTTTTACATCTCAAATCATCTTAATCAGTCCTTGAATTGCATTTGAATCTCATAAAAGTCAACTTTCATCTCATCTTTAAAATTAGTCAAAAATTAGAAAAGTCGGTTTTCCAAAACTTTGTGGATGTATCATTTGTTCATCTTTTGTCAAAAGCTTTTGGTATTTTGGATTTAACAAGTTGAAATGGTCTAGTTTCTAAAAGCTGAATTTTGTGAAAATTTTCCAAATCTCTTTAAGCTTCAAATCGGCTCCTCGACTAGGTACCATCGCCTGTCGCTCGCTCAAGATTGAGTTGTGTGCGAGCAACTTCGAACCTTGTGCGGTCTTGTTTTTAATCACTAAGGTGCGAAACTTGGTCTTGAGATAGTTAAGTGGTGGTCTTTAGGTCTCCGGTTTGGTTTCACATTGGCTTATTGAATATTTGGTACTTTAGCTTAAAAGTGAGCGGATAAAATTTGTTTAGCTTAAGTGGTAATTAGCTCAAATCCTTAGTGATTTGCTTATTTGAGGTTAGGAGTAGTTGCAATGAGTGGTTTTAGAGTAGTTATAGCCTAGTTTAGCTTCTGTGTTCATTTTGTGCTTTCTAGTGCTTATTAGCTTATTTTAAGTGCTTATTCTCAAACAGTTTGCACTTCAGTTTCATTCTCTTACACATAAGCCCTAGTTTTTATATTTTTCTTAGATTTAGAATATTATTTTAGACTTTTCCTGAATTTTTCAGATTTTTCCATTATTGTTTAGTATTTTTCCTATTTTTAAACAGTTTTTAGGACTTTTTAAATAGCTTTTAATACAAATAAATCAGAAAATCTTCAAAAAAATAAGTTTTCAATTTTCATAGATTAAGATAAATATAAAAAGCCAAAAAAATATTTTTCCATAATTTTCCTAGTTTAAATAGTAATTTTTAGCAATTTAATTAGTTTTAAATAGTTTTTAAATCATAGAAATTAGAATATAAATCAGAAAAATACAAAATTAGTTTTGAAAATTCTATTTAGTTATTTTAGATTTTTGAAAAATAGTTTCACAATTTTCCTCTTTAATTTCATAATTTTTAGTATTTTAATTTAGTTTTAAAGTTTAAATTTAGTTTTTAATTCAAATTTATAAAAGAAAATCAAGAAAATCAAAATTTAAAAATAGTGATAGCGTTTATTTAATATAATTTAGCTTTTTAATTTTCTTTCTCAAATTTTTCCTTTGTCATCTAGTATTATCATACCCTTTTCTGCTCGATATCAACTCGATCATTCTGGCGTTTAGCTTGATCGCCTGACTCGTTGGGACTTAACGACGGGAAACACTAAAATCTCACGGACTTAATTGCATTGCGTTCTCAAGTCGTGTCGACTTTTATTACGGTTGACCATTCACAAGTGGTTGACTTGTGTAATAGACCGACCGTTGGGGGCGAATCAACCCGACAAAAGTTCTTCCACTTGCTTTTATCACAAAGCGTTGTGTGTTTACCCTTTTCCTTATATGTCGCGTTTTAAGCGGTCCACGAAGTTTCGCTTAGCCTTTTCCGCCCGGTATCACGCCTCTTATCAAGTGAAGCGTTGTAAATTTTCCTCCTTTGTGTCGCGTTGAAGCGGTCCCACAAAGTTTCTTCAACGTTGTTTTTTCCTTTCTTTCCTTTGTTGTCGCATATGCAGCCCCAACAAAGTTCCTTCCACCAATTAGTTTGGTGTTGTTCTATGTTTGCAACTTCGTTGGTTCGGATCGTGTACTATCTTCCCAGCGTTTCCAAAATTTTCGGATGTTGTTTTGTTTTAAACAACACGCTTTTCCATAGAGTTTTTGCTCTTGTTCCCGGCGTGTTCCTTCTTCTTCTCGTTCACTATTTTGGGATCAAGCAGCGCATTGAATTAACATATGCTTTGATGCCAATTGTTGTCCCTAGTATTAGTCGATACAAGTTGCAATGTTTACTGAATAAGATTGTATATATCGTCTAACCTTTGAATTTGTTACATGTATGCGTTTTATAATGATTCCAGTGAACCATCATGACTATTCGGTAAAACCATAACCGAAAATAACTAACTTAACTACCATAACCGCCAAGCGGTTATTAACTAACTAATATACGTGTTTAGCCCTTAGGCTTTAGATTATTACATAAGTGGTAGGAGCAATGTCAAGATTATGTCCATACGTTAGTGGTAATTGCAATGTTTAGTCATGAGCTATCTATATCTATACTACTTATAATGCACGAAGGCACCTCACTCTTAATTTTAAAACGTACAAGAAATTAAGCATGTTTTACAACAATTTAATGCACCCAATTTTCAGAATTACAACAAAGTAAACATATTGTACAACAAAATAAAGCGTGGTATCATTTTAAGACCAAAATTCTATTAAACAACATTAATGCTATTAAAAACACCGCTTCACCAAAAATTACAACTATTTAAGCACAATGTACAATAGTTGCAACCAATTTTCAGATTTACAACAAAATAAGCATAGTGTACAACAAAATAAGCATGACGTAATTTTTAGACTTACAAAATTAATGCTATTAAAGTGGTCAGTGTTATTAATGACTATAATGACTACTACTTAAAAGAAAAGAAACATAGTGTACAACACTTTAATGCACATAATTTTCAGACGTACAAGACAAGAAGCATAGTGTACAACAAAACACCACATTAATGCTATTTAATGTAGTCAATTATTTAACTGGTCAATAAATACAATTAATACAGTTATTAAAACACCCTCTTACATAAGAAATACAAATTGTCAAGTATATTGTACAACCAAATTAAACACAATTCTGCATTAAATTTCACTACTACAAATAATAAAGCACATTATACAAATATTTAAGCCAAGCAGACAGCAGGCCAAATGGGCTTAGCTCGAGCGGTAGCGGACCAAGCGGGCTCGAGCCAGCAGACATCGCCAGCGGGTTCGAGCCCGAGCAGGCACGGGCTATCTGAAATTTTTATATCTGTAAATTTATTGTTAAAAAACATAATAAACTAAAATACTCATCGAATATTTTATTTGAGTACCCGCCACGCAACGCCATGAGTACCCTCTTAGTAACTATTAATGGAAGCATGAATTTTAAGATTCGTAATAGTCATCACGGAAAAATTGTTGCAACATATTTTGCGACATGTGGTCATCTCATACGCAACTGCGACTAAGCGGGAATCTGAGGATGCATGAGAGCCATCACTAACTAAAAATGAAACTAAAATTTGGGGAACCTAAAGCTGGGATGCACCTAACCTCTACTGAATTAGTTGGAGATAATAAAGTGACTTGTCGGCCATATGATCGCTTTTCGTAGTCTGAACCATATTGAGTGTCTGATTTTGTTTTTACATTCTACATTAAGAGTCCTAATCTTGTCAGCGCTAGCTATTCATTTGTGATTTACATATACTCGATAGAAAGTCTCTTTTTAAGGTTCATTTTCCAAAGTCAAAGCTAAGATTTGCCATCAGGGCAACTTTTTTCAATGAAAGTCTTTGTTTCTCAAAGAAATCATTAGTATCATATCAAATCTGTTCTTACCTTAATTTCTAATGCAGAAATTGTTCTTACCATATAATATATAGGCAAATTGATACGCCCGTGGTTGATGAGGGACGGCTATCCCGGCATGGCGTGTTGGATAACTATCGTAGTTTATTTATTATGTTTTATTAGGATACGTGTTGGAGTCATTGTTTATGATATATCTTGAGTCATGTTAGGATAAGTTTTATGTTTGTGAGAGTTATCTCATAAATTAGTATTTAAGGTGTCATAATGTTATGAATGAATCAATCAAAGTTTAAGATAAACAAATCTCTAGTTCTTCTCTCTATATTCTTAAGGAGCTAGCACACGCTGAAGTGGTGCCTTATCCCGATACAACCCTAACGTGGTCGTATCAATTGGTGCTCTCGTTGAGAGCTCTCGTTGATCTTGCGTGGTTGATGAGGACGACTATCCGGCATGGCGTGTTGGATAACTATCGTAGTTTATTTATTATGTTTTATTAGGATAAGTGTTGGAGTCATTGTTTAGGATATATCTTGAGTCATGTTAGGATAAGTTTTATGTTTGTGAGAGTTATCTCATAAATTAGTATTTAAGGTGTCATAATGTTATGAATGAATCAATCAAAGTTTAAACAAATATCTAGTTCTTCTCTATTTTCTTAAGGAGCTCGTCTGCGCTAAAGTGGTGTCTTATCCCGATACAACCCCTAACCGGGTCGTATCAATTGGTGCTCTCATTGAGAGCTCTCGTTGAGAGGGCTTACGATTAGGGTTCGATTCAAAAAAAAAAAATCGCTTGTTCTTGACTATTCGGAGGTCTTGTTCATCGCGGGTACTATTCATCGAGAAAAAGTTTTTTTTTGAGTTATTAATTGCTTGAGTATTATTCATGGAATCAGGCGGCAGCGATCAAGAAGCGAAATACGCACTCTCTAAGCTCTTGCAAATAGGTACGGTGGCTGAATATGAGAGTGAGTTTGTGGAACTTGCAAATCGAGTAACATGGATCTCCGAATCTTTACTTACATCGTTTTATATCTCCGGACTTAAACTGTCGTTACAAATAGAACTGTTGAGGGCAAGGCCTACAACTTTAGGAGAAGCCTTTTCCTTAGTCCATATAGTCGATGCTCGTTTTGAGGCAATTGAAAAAAAAGAGAAAGAGCATATAATTGAAAAGAAATCAAATACCATCCATCATTACAAAGTGAATTCGCTTCACCTGAGATTAAAATGTCGTTAGATGTTGATGAATATATTGGTGTTGATGAGGTTAGAAGCACGATTGATGGTGTTTTTGATATTGGTGAGAGTTTGGTTGTTATTCTAAAGTGGAGTGCACCAACACATCAAAACATTGCTAATATTGGTACCTTTTGAAAACATGGATGTTGCCATGGGAATGGAGGCTAAAATTCAAATAAGAACATGGGATCACGGAATTAAGATTTATTTTAGACAACACCTTGAGGGCAAGTGATTTTGAAGGAGTGGGGTGATATGAAGTGGTTGATGAGGACGGCTATCCGGCGTGGCGTGTTGGATAACTATCGTGGTTTATTTATTATGTTTTATTAGGATCGTGTTGGGTCATTGTTTATGATATATTTTGAGTCGTGTTAGGATAAGTTTTATGTTTGTGAGAGTTATCTCATAAATTAGTATTTAAGGTGTCATAATGTTATGAATGAATCAATCAAAGTTTAAGATAAAAATCTCTAATTCTTCTTTCTATATTAACGAGGGGTATGGCAGCGCACAAGTAGTGCTTATCGATCTGACCCTAACAAGGTCGTATCACAAATACAATTTAGCCGTAGTTATTGCTAGACAATTCCCGATCTCTTTGCGCATTCAAGACATTCATCTAATATCATTTTGGTACTATACTTGTAAGCAAAACCTTTATCTTCAAGCTTTCTTGATCCCCATTTGATTTCCGTCCCACTTCCAAGTACCTATTATAACAAATTTATTATGTACTCGAGTTCTCTGTCATATTATTGTGAAGTTGTTAATCAAAATAATCTTACTCTTGTTTCAGTTGTGGAAAGCTTTTCTGATAGTGCTTTGCCATTTGTGCACTTGATACAAACAAGCTAGCGCATAAGAATCTCCCATTAACTGATGGCGTCTCTGCACAAAAGATGTGCGCTCGACAAACGTCATCAATGTGTACAATTGGGACTTTTCCAAGCAATTCTTCCAAGTACCTTAGTTGTTGGTATCGCATCATGTCATTGGAAATTTGTGATATGAAAACCGTTTGACTGCCTGATCTAACGATACCAGCACCCACCAACCCACAACATAACGTCACAACCTCTAGTTCATTTGCTTTATCTTCTCCAATTTTTAAAGCTTCTTGCTCTGATTTTGTTTTGGCCTCTGTGTAGTCCTAAAGTAAACCCCACAAGGCCACAACAAAGTTGCATCAAACATTACTTGTACAATATTGTAAGTATTTAGAGACACGATCATGTAAGAACCACAGATATATCGCAAAAACATTTAAATTTCTGATACAAACTTTACGAAATTATCTGTGTAAGGAACATCGAGATGAAGAGGTGTCCAACAACTTTCGTCTATGATGGTTTTATAACCACTACCGTCCTCTTTTAATGGTGAAGCTGCTGTAATGGGCGCAGTGTAGATGAGCCGCTTCACTGTCCCAGCGCACATAAGCATCCATAATCTCCTTAAGCGCATTAATTGTAGCATCAATGGTGTTTTGTACTATAAATATGCACAAAAATATTATCAACTCATAAGATCAGAGACTGGAATTTATTATTTGCGGTTATGATTAGAATCTTGATTAAGTGGTTGTAATTTGCAAGAACGTAACACCTTATAGCCAGTAGTGTGAAAAAGGGGGGTTGCAACATGGAAAACATAGATACATCCTTGTATTGCTTCTTCAAACTCTTCTGGTTTGTAAATATTTGCTTTAAACAAATGAAGCCTTTCTTCTGCAAATGGAAAACTTTTCAAAAGTCCCACCTTGGATTCATCACCTGCAAGCAAAAAACACAGACAAATGGTGAAATAGACTGATAATATAGAGAATTAGCGAAACGTTTTTACTATTCTTTCAGGGGTATGATTTATCACAACACTAGGTACGGATATCTTACAACTCTTAACTCCACACATATACTAGGGCCATACCCTGCATACTGATAGAAGGGTAGAGGTACAGTCTCCTCTTTGAAATTGAATTATACAAACAGATAAATGCATGAAGAAAACGAAGTATACCTAGGTTTCTGAGAGTAGCATGGACAGTGTAACCATTTTGTAGAAGTAACTGAACCAGGAATGAACCAATGTAACCAGCACCTCCTGTGACACAAACCTTGCAGCTGCCTTTATTCTCCATTTCCGAACTTATAAAAAATAAAACTGGCACTTCTCTAGTTTTCTTTGTCACTTAGGGGAGGGTGAGTGCTAAGCAATTCAATTGCCACATTACCTATATCCAATAAAATCCTCCAACTCAAAGCTACCCAATTCTACCCTAACACTACGCAAGTGGAGGGTGGTACCTAGCTAGTACCAATTTCCATTTTTTTTTTTTTTTAATATATTTTAATACATAAAATTACATACAATATTAAAATAAAAGCATACCATTTCATTAAAAATAAAACATTACATAATACTTAAAAAAGAAACATTACATAATACTTAAAAAGAAACATAACATAATACTTAAAAACTAGATTAAAAAAAACCCCACTAATCATCGAGATGCGGCAAGTATTGACGCTTCGTGCTCCGTGAGATCATATCGAAGACGGTCATGGAGAACTTCGTCTAGTAACTCCGCTACCACCACCGTCGTGTCTTGTCGGCCTATGTATGTACTCTCGACCGTACAACTCAATGATGGCCTCACAAAATAATCAAGACTTTCACGTGGCGTTCTTGCGAGACATGCATAAATATTCATCATACTCATCGGGGATTTTTCGGTTGCGAGTTGCCCTAACGGCCGATGTGATTTTTGTTTCGCGTGAAATTTTTTTTTGTTTAGTGCGTCATAGCCTTCTTGAAAATATGGGTATCTCGCTTCAATGTCGCCCACTATTTTCAAAACATGCTTTCTCCATTCGAATTTTTTTGAAAGTAAACTTCGTTGTACTTTTGCTTCAATAGACCAATCATTCTCTAGAGTTTGAAGACCTATTTCCGATGACCATCTATGCTACTACGGCTTTGAAAGCTAGAGCTTATCGTGTCTTCAAGAACCGAGCTTGAAGCATAAGTTGCATCGAGCTACCCGTGGATAGATCGTCGGACGAAGACGGAATAACGATTCAATTCGGAAGAATCGGAAGACATTTTGATGATAAAAGGTTGGGATTTTATGAGAAATTGAAAGATGGGTTGAGATGATTTTGTGAAAAATGGGTTGTGATTTTAAAATGTGAATGTGGGGGTTTTTTAAAAGGTGGGGGTAATTTTTTTTTTATTCATACTAGCCGTTAGGCTTACCCTAACGTTCGAATATTCAAAAAATTTGGCCAAACACCGATCGGCTTCAAAGCCCGAATTGTTACCCGAATTGCGCTACCCGATGGACAAGGAATGGTGTTACTGTTGGAATTATATAACATGACAATCAAATAAATAATCACAAAACATCAAAGTAATCAAGCGGAAGCGTATAGGATTTATTAACGAACAATTAATTAACATAAAAGAATATCGTACCTTTTCTTGATTCTAGTGAACAAGAATCAAATCCACAAACTAGCAATTTGAAGAACCACGATTTGATTTAATTAGGATTATATGAATTACCCTCACCGCTTTGTAATTCAATCCAATATAATAACAATAGTGTGTTATTATCACGTTCTTGTACACACGTACTAAACCGAATTAAAGTAATGCTAGTTTTATCAAACAAAATAACTTGTTATGTGGAAAGAGATGGATCGATCCCAATGAATGGGTGTCGACCGGTTTTGAGGACAAAGAAAACACACACAAACAATTTAGGGTTTAGCAATGAGCACAAGAGATGAATTTACAAACACCCTAGGTTTTGTATATATACTCAAGCAAACTTGGTGAACAAGTTTGAGTCAAAGTGGGTTTGGCTTGGGTCCTTGTGGCCGATCGGTTGCTTAATCCCACAAGGGATTCCGGAACCTTCCCATCTTTTACAATTTTGTCCTTTTCCAATTACATTTAATGCCCGTTAGTCCATTACATTAATTACTTAACGTTCGTTAGTTATTTCATTTAATAAATAAATAAATACAACATTTATATTTAATTATTTAACTTTAAATTCTTATACGTAAAGTGTGCAATCCCGTAGTTTCGAGTTCGATCCTAACTCACGTCTACTAATTTATATCCATAAAACTAACGACTCACTGGATATATCTTAATAGAGTGATCACATCGGTTGGCGTCTAGCAACACTTGATGCCTCTAGTACGAATCGAGTAAGGCTCTGGAAAACCTTTTAATGATTTCTCATTGTTATTATCCTTTTGTTTCTAATACCACGTTAAATAAAGATATGGAATTAAGTCATTCTTTATAAAACTATTATGTTTCTCGTTGTAAGTGATTGACCAAGATTACCGAATCATCTAAACATATTTAGGGAGATTTGGGTGCGGCCGCATAACATCTTGTCAACCCTACGAGGGGCCAATGATATTAAACTCAAATAAATTTGAAGGAACAAATTCTATTTTTGACTACAAGAATAACCCATAAACTTCGTAACATTTACGAAAACAACCCTTATAACTACGATTCATTATAGCGTTAAGTTGCTTCACGTAAATGCACTACATTCATGACACTTATCCGGTATCTCAAGTCTCGGGATAACTATTCATAATTTACTTATAACAATATCCACAAAGTAAATTATGTAGTTAGGATAAGTCGTATATTCAATTCATTGAATATCATCCGAAATTGGTATGCATTCTCATCAATATACTTTCAAGTATATTCTACCACATCTCTCGGTTGTCTTAATTTAATGATACTCCCATATCATTAATCGACAATGGACATTTAGAATAACTTAGTTACTCACGGATTAAACATGCAAATATAGGACAACAATATTATAAATGAAAATAAACATAATCCAAACTTTATTTCATCAAAATAATAAATGTTTTACAATATCCTTTATCCAAATACTAATCACGGTTATGCATGAAACTATTAGCTAAGCGAAGTCAATTCCATTGGCAAGTCCAACAAGCTTGTCTTTAGCTAAAGCCTTAGTGAAAGGATCGACTAAGTTATCATCGTGTGAACTTTCGGTAGATATATTTCACCTTCACGGACTTGTTCCCGAACATAGTGATACTTAGTAGAAAATGTCGGTGCCCTTCATGACTCGGGTTCATTGTCAAATATGATTGCGCAGAATTGTCACAATACATATCAATAAGCGATTCAATTGAAGGCATAACACCAAGCCCGAAATGAATTTCCTAATCCAAACGACCTCCATTGCGACTTCCAAGCTATGTATTAAACACATCGCCGAACATCGAAATCGTACTTGCTTCTTGCTCTTCCAGGTCAATCGCTCCTCCGTTGATGACAAAGATATAACCCGTACGAGACTTCGTATCATCTTTATCACATTGCCGGGACACATCACATTAACTGTAACACCAAGCTCGTATGCGGATTTCCACCGTACACTAAAAACATATCTTTAGTATTTCTAAGATACTTTAGAATATGTATGACAATCCGATGAAGTTCACCCGGATTACATTGATATCGGCTGGTCATGTTACGGCGAATGCCACATCGGCCTTGTGCATCTCACGGCATACATAATAGATCCCTACGGTAAGCGTAAGGAACTTTACGCATCGTGCCACCTCGGCAGTGTTGAAGCACACATCTCGTTACATAAGCCATGCTTTACTTCCATCGGCAAATATCCTTTCTTGGAATTTTGCATATTGAATCTCTTCAATATTTTATCAATGTAAGCGCTTTGACTTAAACCAATTAACCGCTTTGACCTATCTCGGTAGATCTTGATTCCCGGAATGTATGCAACTTCTCTAAATCCTTCATGGAAAACACTTCCCAAGATATGCCTTAACACTTTGCAAACTTGGAATGTCTTTTCCCATAATTAATATGTCATCGACATAAAGAATTAGGAAAATTACATCACTCCCACTAACTTTGTGATATCACATGGCTCATCAAGATTTTAAATAAATCCATACCTTTTGATTTCTTCATCAAATCTCTTATTCCATTGCCTTGATGCTTGCTTCAATCCATAAATGGACCTTTGAAGTTTGCATACGGTTTGGAAATTGTGGATTCACGAACCCCTCGAGGTTGCTTCATATAGATGTCTTCATCTAGCGACCATTTAAGAAGCGGTTTTGACATCCATTTGCCATATCTCATAGTCATAGTATCTTGCTATAGCTATGAGAATTCTAATAACTCTAATGTCCGCTACAGGAGAAAATGTCTCCTCGTAATCTATGCCATAAGTTTGAGTAAAACCTTGTAACTAGGCGAGCTTTATAGGCGTGTATATTGCCATCCATGTCGGTCTTAATTTTATAAAGCCACTTACTTCCAACCACCGTGGCGTTTGAGGTAAATCGACTTCTACCCGGACTTCATTTTCTCTCATGGATTGCATTTCCCATTCATTGCAACTGCCATTTTCCTTATCGGGACTTGCCATGGCGACTTTATAACTAGTAGGCTCTCCAAGATCTCTAACATAGTTTCCTCGACCTCTACGTTAAGACATAGGCGTTTAAGTGCGTGTAGACCTTACGGATCTCTGACGGGAATCACTTCAACCGGTGGAGGACCAGACTATCGGGCTCTAGGAATGCGTTAGTGTTTTCGAAGGTAATGCATCTTCTTGATCATCTTCCGGATCATAAACTCTCTCATTGAATTCTTGAGATCGAGATCTCTTTCAAGAAAATCTCCATACCTAGTAACAATTACGTTATTTTCGGTTGGATAGTAAAGTAGTAACCCATAGTTTCCTTGGGTATCCTACAAAGATACACTTCTGAGATCTTTGTTGGAGTTTATCTGCTTTGAGTCGCGTCTAACATAAGCCTCGCAACCCAGGACCTTTAAATAAGACGGGTTAGGAGCTTTACCATGCCATATTTCATATGGTGTCTTATCAACCTTCTTTGTGGGAACCATATTTGGAATCTGACAATGATTCTAAAGCATAATCCCAAAAGGATAAAGGTAGAGTAGTAAGATTAAACATAGATCGTATCATGTCCAACAATATACGATTTCTTCTCGAGATACACCATTTTGTTGTGGAGTATATGGGCGAGATTCTGGACAATTCCATTCTCACTAAGTAATCTTTAAACTCTTGGCTTAGATACTCGCCTCCTCTATCGGATCGAAGAGCTTTAATCTTCTTTCTAATTGCGTTCTACTTGACTTTGAAAACCTTTAATGTTTCAAACACCTCATGTTTATGCTTAAGTAAATAAACATAACCATAATGGTGAAATCATCGGTAAAGGTTAAGTAGCTAGCACCTTTCTTTGACACATGTCTAAGTGGTCCACACACATCGGTATGAATAAGACCAAGTAGATCAAAGCCTCTCCATATTGCTATGAAAAGGTTTCTTCGTCATCTTCCGGATATGCATGACTCGCATTTATCAAATGATTCATCATTGATATTTTGCGAGCCTTGCCTATATAAACAAGTCTACAATGCCAAAGATAAGAAGAATTCAATTCTAACTTTATCTTCTTGTTAATGCTAAACATCGAATTATTATTATTTTTAGATTCATTTCAATCACATCAATTTCAAACACACCATTCACAAGATGGTGCTTTAAAATAAAATACACCATTTAAAGGAACATCAATTCCATTCGTGAAATAGTATGAGTAAAACCATCATCCAACAAAGCGAAAGGAAACAACACCTCTAATTATAGAAGGTGCGTAATGATGTAGGCTAAATAAAGAGATAACAAAAATCGGACTGTTGATTCACACGAATACCGAGAACGATCCTACCAATAATCGTTGATTCACTGAATGCCGATTATAGGAATTCTTAAAAGCGCCAAAATAGACTTTTGGTATTTCATAAAGCGATTATCCCACATTACAAAGGAACTATTAAATAGGACTACAAAAATGAAACGGGCCTAGAAGACAAAGCGGTGAAAGTTATTACATAAACAAAGTCCAAAACAACCGAAAAAACACTAAAATGCAAATAACTCATAAAATAGAGTGTTTGGGGCTCGAAGAATCAAAAAAAACCGCGTGCTCCTCGTTCCAAGCTTGATTTGTTGGTCATTCGCCAAAGCGAACCCGTAGCCCAAGTTATGCCCATTTTAGTGAGGCCCTTTTGTCACACGATCTTGGGCCTCCGAAACATCATAGCCTCGCTCATCAACACTTGGGCCCACATCACGTAATGACAATTGTTCAATACGATACTAAGCTGAAGGCAATACTAAACTAAACGTTCCTATGGCTTGACGGTGTGTATGCGCCATTTCCCGCGCGGATATTGCTCCCCATAAGCGTGACTTCTCTCCACTCTAAACCCATGTAGTGTATTACAAGCGTGAATACCACAACCGATTATCATATACCGAATTTTTATGATTTAGGTAAATAATTCAATGACAAATAAATTACAAGAAGAAGGCGGTAGAGGACCCGTCGTACTTCATCTTATTTGCCATGATTCATCAAGATAGAAAGCACAATTTCTCTTCCAATGCCCAACTGTCTTGCAATGGTGGCATGCTTGATCCTTTAGGATTATCCTTCCTAGGAGTAGGGTTCTTGGGTTGAGGTTGATAGGCCATAACTTTGTTTGCCTTTGTCAACCTTTCCCTTACCCTTCCCTTCTTGTTGTTCGTAGCTGCGGTTTTGGCTTATTAATCCTTCCACGTGCACAGGAGGTAGGAACCTTTGAGGTAACCCTTTCATAGTCAATCAATGCGTGTGGGTCAAGAATCTTGTCTTTCCCAGCGCGATGCATATTGAAGTTTCGACAAAACCATTAAAATCCTTGTTAAGGGATCTATTAATCGATTCGCGACCATGTCATCATCATAAGTTTTCCAAGTGCCTTTGGTTGATCCATGTATCCTTTCATTTCCAATACATGAGCACTTACGAGTTTACCCTCTCCCCGCCATTTGTGTAATGCGTCGGTCAGTCATAAATCTCTCGGCAATTTGGTTTCTCAAACATAGTTGAAGTTCATTGAGCATATTATATGGGAAATAATGTTGAACTGCTTTTAAAGCTGATTCCATCGTTCCCAACATAATACAAGCCACATCATTATGACGCTTATACTCAGGTTTCCACTCATCCTTTTCGACGAGTGGTTGTAGGACCGGTTGGTTCGGAGGGCAAGGTTCATAAAGATATTTCAACTTTGTCGACAACTCTCTGAGACAATTCTCAAAGTGGTGCCAATCATTGAAATTCTTAGAGCGATCAACTTTTCTCGATCAAAAAGTTTTTGAGCGAATTTAGAGCGATGTTAGTGTTATCGTTGTTTTGAGCCATTTCTACGGGAAAAAGTTCAAGTATTAGTATTTTCGATAATACAACTTTTCAAGAAATAAATATACCCAAGGTAATATAAACATATAACCATATAATTTTCTTGAAAACTAGGATCCAATTATCATAGATTCATTACATCAGTTGATACGCTAATAACGAAAGCACATAATAAGTTAATCATCGAACATTAATTGGCAAACAATTTCCAACTCCTAGATCATTATGGGATTTATATTTTCCAATGCTATTGCAAATATAAACATGTTTCATCCCATCTTATGCCATTGAGTCCGGTCTCACTTCTACTCAACTTAAGTATCTAACAAGAGCGCAAATATGTCCATATAGTCGACTTTACATAGAGATTTACCTCTCCATCACAATCTAGCCAAATCTTGTCATGGCGTAAATTGCAACTTCAAATGTTCCTTTTAATTAGATGGCATATAACTTAATTTAAAGGGTACTAGTTTTGATTTTATGTGGTCGAATCAAATATGTACAAAGATGTCATGCATTCATCTTGTAGCATAAATTTAATAAAAACTTTTATTACCAATTCATAAAGATCAAATTATCAAAGTCTTGATTGAGGTATTGGGTTCACCAATCAAGGAATTTAGTGTTAATTATCATTCATTATACCGTACTTTTGCATAAGTGTAAACACTTAGTGTTCGGGTAATTACCCTTTGAAGTGGTGCATGGAATTAAAACTAATCCGCCTTAAGATGAGTTTGCACATCTTATGGCTTACTAAGTAGCTCCATTAATTCTGAGGCGGAGGACCGGTAAGCGCATAGCATAACCTAAGACATCCTTTCGGTGTGTTGTGCGTCTTCTTTATTAACCCCTTTATAGTTCATTCTAGCGGGTGGCCGTTCGGACCATTTGTACCAAAGTCACCAATCAATTAAACTATTGAAAACTTAACTCTTCCAAAACAAATCAAATTTCACCATTGTTTAGTCCGTATTATTTTTCTATTCAAAATTACCCTTTTCTTAAAAGCATCTAACATAAATAACAAACAAGTAACAAATAAAAATAAACTACTAAAACAATGCACACATAATAAACAATTTATACGTGTAAACAAGTAGTAGCGCATGCAACTTATTCGATAAAACCTTATTAATAATCAATATCTAGGTTAAATTAATGTATATATTAATTAGAACTTTCACTCTCTCAATTGAGGTGAGTAGCATCATCGACGAATCGATTACGTAAACCCATAATTAATATTATACCAAATTGCACGTAATTGATTCATTAATATATACAATTAGTCTTCACAATTCAAGATTTATCGTAAATAAATATGTCTCAACAATAAAACAATTATCAAAGCAACTTATCCATGACTAACATGCATGTATAATCATGGATATCATAACAATTATCCAAATAAGTCACAAGATCGCATATAAAAATTCCATGACACATAACAAATTATTCATGAATTAATCGCGTAGCCAATATATTAATTTAGGTTTTAATAAGGTTAGCAAACAATTTTCAAACCCTACAAAATTTATGTATGTGTCGACCTAAAGAAAATTTAAGTGCGCCCAAATTAACAAAAAAATCGACCAAACAAAAATTAAACATAAACCCTAGATTAACATATCAAACAACATACAATTATTTGTTTATTATTATACTTATGTAATTAATTACTCATTAAAAACCAATGACTCGTGATGCCACTGTTGGAATTATATAACATGACAATCAAATAAATAATCACAAAACATCAAAGTAATCAGCGGGCGTATAGATTTATTAATGAACAATTAATTAACATAAAAGAATACGACAGACTTTTCGATTGATTCAAGTGAGCAAAGAATCAAATCCACAAACTAACAATTTGAAGAACCTAATTTGATTTAATTAGGATTATATGAATTACCCTCACCGTTTGTAATTCAATCCAAGATAATAACAATAGTGTGTTATTCTGGCGTTCTTGTCTGTACGTCTTAAACCGAATTAAAGTAATGCTAGTTTTATCAAACAAAATAACTTGTTATGTGGAAAGAGATGGATCGATCCCGATGAATGGGTGTCGACCGGTTTTAAGGACAAAGAAAACACACAAACAATTTAGGGTTTATGATGAGCCTTGAGATGAGTTTACAAACACTGGGTTTTGTATATATATTTCAAAGAAACTTGGTGAACAAGTTTGAGTCAAAGTGGGTTTGGGTTGGGTCCTTGTGGCGATCGGTTGCTTAATCCTGAGGATTCGGAACCTTCCCATCTTTTACAATTACGTCCTTTTCCAATTACGTTTAACGCATTGGTCAATTCATTAATTACTTAGCGTTAGTTAGTTATTTCATTTAATAAATAAATAAATCAACGTTTATATTTAATTATTTAACTTTAAATTTTTATCGTAAAGTGTGCGATCCGTAGTTTCGAGTTCGATCCTAACTCGCGTCTACTAATTTATATCCATAAACTACTGATTCTGGAGTCGGGTAGAGTGCGATCCTCACCCCTGTTCCACTCCTCCCCTCTTATTGTCTCAAGTACAATGCAAGAGCTGAACTTGATAAGAAATTCATGTGGCTATGACTTATAAACGTGATTGTAGTTGTGTGTGGTTCACATGCTAGAGATCCTTTTCTTGAAAATCATGCGAGGTTATAGAAAATTGTTTGGATGCAGGATGAATAAACCTGTAAATTTCATCGATATATGCACATCATCAGGACATCAATTCTTCACATGGTCCCGTTAGGCCCTACAGATAGATGTACAAATGTATAAGCTTATAATGTTAGAGAAACAATAAATCTTCACATACAAAAGGAACAGAAATTTGTGATACAAACGGGATCACCCTTTCCTAGGGCCTCAATTTTATTTCAGTTTGGGCTTATTTGCAAAAAGAAAATCCAGCAAATTAGTGTGCTAGAAAGACAGAGGCTCTCACCAATATTCGCAATATTAATGCACAAATTGAACATATTTTCTGAAAGAATCAACAAAAACAAATCCATCATGCATTCTGAACCAGCTTGATTCACATAGCCAAGATGTTATTAAACCACGGACTATGTTTTGCATGAGTTACCTAATACGTTCTTATATTCATGGGTTACCTAATTCGATTTCCATCCTAGTTCTTGTGCTCACATGTACTATAAAATCCTCATTGATGTGATAATGCAGTACTTTACTTTGCTCAAAATGAAAAACAACTGACAATATCTAGGCCAGTCTTTTTGAGAATCTTGATCAAGAATAATATCAATGGAGTTCTTAAATTGTTAGAACTTACATAGCATGTGCACTAAACTGTTTATTATGGATCTTCTACGACATCCCAAGTAATTATCATGAAAATTCTCGCGATCACTCTCAAGGTGATTGTGTGGGATGTCGTTGAAGTTCTAGAATAAATAGTTTATCACAATTCACACACGCAATGTACGGATCTGGTAAGTATTCATCTGAAGGTTTGTAGGCTGCAGATTTATCTGTTTGTTAGACCGTATGTGACAGTCTTCAACTTACAACCAATACTCACGGTCCTTAAACCAAAAAAGGTAAAAATTGCTGGTTGAATATAATATTATGGCACGCTTTGATCGTATAATGACAGGATTGAGGCTATTCTTAGTGCAGTAAAGATGATACAAGACATTTCATACACTCGGGTACAGTGAGGACTGAGGCGGCTCATGTATACCGATTACGAATCTGTTATTGCAGGCTTTCAGCTTAGATCACCATGAATGAAAGGTTTTGGACACCCTAGCAATCCCTCCGTAGCAATGATTCCTTATCATACCTAGACAACACTCGTCTCGATTTTGAAGTTATCAACTATGTTACGTGTTCAAGCCCGAATCGTTCCAGTAAATTAATAGTGAGCTTTATAATGAACATAATAAAAAGACCTGATAGAACTGACCTCCAAATTGCAATATAGGGGCAACCAATATCATTTAGACAACTTGGATGAACACACAGAGGAGTGATCTCAATTTTTCAACCAAGAAATGGAAGATGTATTATTAAGATGAACAAATTAACATAAAATGCCACAACTTTTCAACTGCGTGATCACAGCTACTAAACCTTCTTGTACTTCATCCCTGCTGCCAAGGTAAATGCTTGATAGCATCATTTTTCTTAACCATATCTAAAGAACCAAATATATATACACAATAGAACATACCAAACATCTACAATAACCAACGTGACAAAAATCGGCACAGTAACCAGACATCTATAATAATCATTTCACATAAAAACTCTGTTTTCGTTAACTATGTATCTAATCACTCAAACTTGCACAATTCTTCATATCACTTTTTAACATACCAAACATCTACGATTAACAGCATAACAAATACAAAAAAGTAAACCATCAAACAAAAAGCGACTAAATCCTTGACTTCGCAGTCCACACCCTCAACCCTGAAGCAAAGCTAAGCTAGCAGTATACCCAATAGCATTAAAAGCACGAGGCAACCCATGTGTCTCAAGATCCAACATCTCATTCTTAATCGCATCAAACAACACAAGCCTTCCATCATTCATCACCATCAAAACCTCATGATCATTCCTCATCAACAAAGGCGGAATCGATAACACAGGATGCGTAACCACACAAACCTTCTTCCAAGAATCCACAACTCCATACTCACCCATCACCCACATATCCCATTTTTCACCATTAAGCTCAACATAATGAGCACCCAATGCCAACAACAAAGACTCGTCACCATAAGAAACCAAACACACTTGATCATAACTACGAACAATATCTTTTGGCAACTCAACAACACAAAAACACTCATTCTCCAAATCGAACCCCATAATCACATTCGGCAAAGAACTAGCATCCCTAACCACTTCCTTAAACCCTAACCAATTCACAAAACCATTAACAACAACATTACTAGACCAACCCCTGACCATACCACAAGGCGCAACCACACCATCTATTTTCCTCCAAGAATCACTACTCAACTCATAAACCAACACATGATTAACATTAACCACCTTATCTAAACCATACACAATCTTAACAACCTTAAACTCCAAATTCCTCAACACAAAACCAAACCCAACAACAAAATGTGAAACTTTATCCAAATCTTGACAAGGGTCATGACCAACTTTCTTAAATCTTGAAATACTAGGATTCCACAACAAAACATGACCCACATTAGAATAAAAGTTAGTATCAAAAAAACACAACAAACCCTTGTGGGACCCAACAATTCTGAGATACCCATGAAGTGGTTTGTAAGGTGGAGCAAGTTTTAAGGTTTCTTGAAAAGTGTTGGTTGGTGATCTTAAAGAGTAGATATGGTTGATGTAATCTAATGTTTCATAGTATATGATGAGATGGTTTTTGTCTGGTTTTTTTAAGGTGGTGGTGAAGTGAAGCTTGGTGAAAGAGGGGTGGGAGATCAAGGGTGGAGATGAAGAGTTGACACATCTGAATTGGATTAAGGATTTTGTTGGGAGTCTTGATAAGATGTCGAAGATTATGTCTTGTGGGAGGTTGAAGATGATGGACTGGTTTTGCTCTTCGGTTTTTGTCATTGTCTGTGTGTTCTTGTGTTTGTGATGTGAGGTGGGGTAGGATTGTTTGTAGGAATTTGTACTTGAGTGCCTAATGAGGTAGTAGATTTTTGACTTGCTTACTTTATAATTTCGTCGTCTTGTTTTTAATAGATCCGTTGAGTCATGGGATTCTGAGAGTTAACGCGGTTGTCTATTAACAAAAATTATTTTTAAACCAAGGTCAACTCTGCTTTTTATTAAAAAATAAAATCAAGTAGGATTCGAGAACAGGGTTAGCAAGATCACTTAAAAAGGGTGGGTCAAACCGGTTAACGCGATTTTTTTACCTCTTTTTTTGGCCGAAACCGGTTAATCCGGCTGGGTCAGCCCGGGTTTCAAAACATTATATTTAAAGATATGAAGCGAGTCCTCATGCACAGCGACATAAATTTATAGCGACTAATAATATATGTGATATTATTGTTAATATGTAAGAACTGAGATTAGAATGGATATGAAGTATATATGAAAAGAAATTAGTAATCGAATGGTAAAGCGCAATAAATAAAATATTACAATCTTTCATTAACCTTAACCTGACTAAAAGCTTGTTTAATAATGTCATTAACATTAGTCGGAGCATTCATCTAATTTATCTTCTTCTACAATTTTTTTATCTTCCTCTACAAATGGTTAATGATAAAAATAGTTATGTTAGATACATAATTTGATTAAATGCGATTGAATGATTATCTAAAATTCCAAATATAAAACTGCTAAACATTAAAAGGATATTTTTATCAAACCCCTTTACTCACTTTTTAGGTTTTTAAAACTTTTAAGAAATGTTATTTGTTATATGTAGTAAAAATAAAGATAAAAATTAGTTGTGTTTTTTATTTTGTACTTTTGTTTCGGTTTAATGATTTATTTCCATGAGTAAAATAAGCGTCAATTTTTTCTATTTTACTTTTTGTAAAATGCTAAACATAACCTTAAGTGTTATGTTTAACTTGTGTAGATACACCTTAATATACAACCAATAATGCATGTTTTTTTCCCTTTCACTTTAGCCCTTAGAAGTACGGATAGCAAATCACTACTTTAAAAGCTTGTCATAATATGAACTTGTGTATTTAATCGTGCAATAAATTAAAACCAAATTTGACATTTTACTAACGAAGTTCTTCATTTTATACACGTTAAACATAGCTCTACGGTTATGTTTAATATATTAGCACGTGCATAAACATAAAAAAAAATGGCTATCCATTCTACAATAAACCACGGCCAACCAATTCAATATACAACTATTAATACATAGTTTTTCCTCGTAACCATAGCATTTATAGTTATGAAGGCTTTGATTCAATTGAGAAGATTTTTAGTTTGAGAAGATTGAAAATCTTCATTTAAGCTATCGATTTATATTTTTTGATTTGATTCACAAGTATACATCAATTAATAGTGAATCAAATCTATAAATCACAAATTTGATTCACAAATCTTTGTAAAATTCGATTTATGGTAACAATTTATTAAATTTGTACAGATGATTAACAATAATACTTATATCGCAAAATTGTTTAATTTTTAACATTGATTCAATTTCCTTTTGCACTTTTTGAATTAGAATCACATTAAATGAGTTTTACATTTAAAAAACGTGAATCAAAATTAAAAATCTATCTCTTTTAAAAATCCTTCTCAATTAAAAAAGATTTAGTCCTTATCCTTGTTCTGGTTATGAATAGCAAATCTTTCAATTATTAAGGTTTTGCTAATATGTAACAACTAATTTGTTTGTATATTGCTAAATAAAAGTTGTCTGATTCTATATTTTAGATCTTGTATCAAATCACTTTCAACGATCCACAAATTACATAACGAAAACTAAAGCACCATACAAATAATGAAACAAACAAGTAGATACCTCCAAATCAATTATTCATTTATTCGATATGATGCTGGTTATAAAAGTGATTCTAAGACACAAAGTCTTCAAAAAAGAATTTCACTTTCCTAAACATAGTACTATTTTAATGATATTAAGAACATTGGTATACATTAAAATATTGTATATTATCGATTCAATCTTGACTTGTAAGATATATAAATTAATCATGAAAATATGATAGATATATAAAATTAATCTAATATACTACGCGTAAATAGAGTAAAGCTGTAAAAATCGTCCTCATGGTTTGTTGAATTTGGCACTAATCATCCTTTGCCGATATTGTTGGCAAATATCCCTTGCCATGAAAACGAATGATATTAATACATTTTCCCTCTCAAACCCTCACCTTCGCTCAATGCTTGGTAAAGCCACGATTCTAACAATTGCACCACTACATTGACTCGCTTCGCCGCCATCGCCACATCACCATCGTTTACTTTGTCTCCACGTCGTTTTTAGCCTTCGAATGGATGGGTTAAGTACATCGGTTGTGGTAATGAATTAATTACAAATTGTTAATTTAAGAGATTGATTTCTAACTGAAGATGCATTTGTAATCAATCCAGGAATGATAAAGGTGAATTTGTTGTCATTGTTTTATGCATTTTACTTAAATAAAAAAAATAAAAATAAAAAATTCAAAGATAATAAAAGGGTTGATGATGAAGATTTGTGTCTGGAAGGGTGTGGGTGATTATATAGTTTGGGAAAAAGAGCTTAAAAGGGTGATTTAGACATTGTTGAGGAAATTGGGGGTGTTTACTGTTTAGTAAGTTAATAGGGGTAATTTGGTCATTTCATCTCGTGAAGTGATGTGATATGATATTTGCCATGATAAGGATGATATTTGGCAAATTAAACAAACCACAACGATGATAGTTGCCAATAATATACGCTAGGGATGATTAGTGGCAAATAATCAAACCGTTACCCTTTTTGAGCAAGCAATGGACAGTGTTTTGCTATTGAGAACATGTGAATAAGAAGCTCAACCAGTAACAACAGTTGATTCATTGAATTTCATCTATGATCATGTATTGTTTCTTTTATCAAGTTAAAAGGGACCGTAAAGTCGATTCACAAACTAAATTTCGTCTACTAAGCAGACTTAAACTATATAAACAGCAACTTAATGGTATCTAGAACTTCCATAATTCAAACTTTGGTTGTAAAGAACAAATGAATATTAACAAACAAAATGACGGACAGCTCATAAATTAGTCGTTACACATATTTGATCATGTTCCAAGAGACCAAGACTCCTTAATCATCGAGTACTCATGTCAAACATGTGAGTCACCAAACATCTTTTATGATATCTAGACCTGATATCATGTGAAAGCTAGCAAAGGTGTCTGCGACATGATTCCTGATTGGAGTAGAACTTCTATCGCATATTATACAAGTCATTATGAATGCACTGTTTTGAAATCAGGAAATTTAATAACAATATAATGAAAATGTTGATAAATCACTAATCAAGAACCAAATGAACAAAGATGAATGGTCAGGTGGTACACAGAACATTAACCTTTAACTTCCTAGTTCCCACAGCAGAGAGCAAAATACTGTGTATCAAGTGCAGACTTGCAGTAACATGATACACTGCCACAGAAACCGGTTGGTACTAACCTAAAAATTATAACCCATTGAAGGAGACCATTTTAAAACAGAAAGAACCTACAACCTCCATGCTTTTCTATTACATAACGTTTACCTGATCAATAGCTTATGGATCTTCTCTCTGTGGATGTATGTTTTATTTTTTACGGGTAAACTTGCAACCTCCTTGCACCTCCTTGCTTTTCAAGCTGAACTATAAGCCAAACAAAAGTGATTCCTTTTGGGATGCTAGTGGGGATGTGCAGGTTGTGGATTTTCAAACAGGCTCGTAAAGACCCAACATGTGACCATCAACACATCGCATTGCAGCGACCTGTCAACAATGCAATATAATTAGAGACGTTCCTTTGGTTTATTATTAAGTTAATAACAAACAGAGGAGGTTGAATGTTATAAAGGGGCTCATTTTCATTGACCTTAATTGTTTATCATTTATATCGACATTCTACAAAAACAAATATATGATATAGCTCTCGAATGGTATGCGGTCAAATGAAGTCAGGTGAGTGGTATAAGGGCATTATTATTACCTTTCCATGGACCTCATATTTAATAGGGCCATCCATCTCTGCACCTAAAGCCATAAGTTTAGTCACGGAACTATTAATGTCGGTCACGGTGAGCGATAACATTGACGAGTATCCCTTCTGAACTGCAATGTCACTGTAAATAGGGAACATAAATTCAGAAATCAGACACTTAACATACAGGTCTGAAATTTGGGAAGGCCTCTGCGACAGAAATTTGTAACCTGGTAATATTTATAATTCTACGCTATGGCTATCTGATAAAACTCGATATGAAAATCCACAGTTAATAAAACTTAAAGGTAACAATGAAATGATAATATGAAACTCAAGTCCGATGGCTGTCAAACACATAAACTAGGGGGCACACATAGCTCAGTATATGTTTTTCTTTCACAACTTATTGAGTTCTTTCTAGTTACTACAATCAGTTTTGCTTAAGACTTGTATATACACATACTATGAGTTTGTATCCATATATCACAAACCCGTAACCTTGCAATGTAGAAGCATTGAAGGTTAACCATATGAAAAGTGTTACAGATATATAAAATTATCTTTGATATTAATAATTAGTCT
The DNA here is from genome assembly GCA_022545495.1 of Chrysanthemum lavandulifolium. Lineage (NCBI taxonomy): Eukaryota > Viridiplantae > Streptophyta > Magnoliopsida > Asterales > Asteraceae > Chrysanthemum > Chrysanthemum lavandulifolium. The sequence continues at coordinate 49,449,869 of CM040243.1, forward strand.
TAGCTTTGTATAAATCCTCTATAGAATGTCAATCTTCACATAAAAGCAGAACAAGTTTATCTTTGATGCGCCTCTAAAACGCTTATGAACTCCAAGTTCAGTTGCTTCTTCATGATTGTATTTCTTAACTCAATGTCATGCACATGCATTCATGACATCAACTGCATCATACAATCATCAAAGTAAACCCATATTATTTAACATGTGACAGTGCTACAGGCAATAGAATAATCCTCTTCAGAGACACTAAACAGAACACAGTCTTCCTTTTGACCTATCTTTTGTAAGGCAAAAATGTGTCTCAATGTATGTAAAGCTTTCAATCTTTTTAGCTATTGCCCATTGGGATGCAAGTAGCCTTATGTATATCACCATTTTAACCACTAAACGAAGGTCAGAACTTATTAGTGCTAAACATACAATGGAAAACAAAAATTTATTTAACCACTCAGGAGTGGCCTAATGGAAAAAGGCTTGTGACTATCATCACTAAAATGTAAGAGGTTCAGGTTCAAATCTTGCTAGGTGCAAACAACCCTGAAGTGGCCACGCCAAACTCCTGAAAAGGGAGGGCTTTACCTTTGTGTGGCGGTCTGAGTCTCTGTGACAGTGGATTAAACCCCGTGGATAGTCGGCCAAAAGGTCGGAAACCATGGTTACCCAAAAAAAAAAAGTTATTTACAAACGATGACAAATATGAGTAAATAATTTATATGTTGGTGTTATAAGCTGATATATTACTCATTTTTCATATTTTTAATTCCAACATATACCCCTAACAATGTCGTCAAAAATTTCAGCAAGTATAATGAATCAAGCATAAATGTGTGTTCGATATGTGAGGAAGATCCTAATTTCTCAGTTTTACAAACCTGTCGCCCAAGAAGATGCTACCCAACCCGGCTAAACCGACCAACTTACTTGGTTAAGCCAGTTTGTTTCAACGTTTTCATGTACATCCCTATTATAGAGATGGTGGTTTCGACCAGTTTACTTATAAATGGGTCCATTTAGGTTGTGTTTTATCTCAGGTCATATCAAATAATGTAATGGCCCTTTTTGATACTTACTAAATAGACCTTTCAATAACAGTCCCATTATAACCCATATATATAATGCAACAGGCGTTTATTCACTTGCTTGGCTAGGTAAGATTTTATGAGCTTAGGATTCAGAAACCATATGTCAAAAGGTTATGACAAATAAAAAGAATGTCACGGAATATTAAAATTCAAACTTCCATAATGATGTCAACTGAAATTAATCAGATTCTCATGTTCTCAGGATCGACATTCTATCTTATGCTCTCTTGGCTACCTTCTCCTTTGCATACACAGTCCTTGCATTTTTTTTGTAAAAAACATAGTTTTGCTACCGTGTATGTTTATAGTAGTTTTGAGTACAAAACTAGAATATGAAACTTAAGAAAAATGTCACCAAGTTACTAAAGCACAGCTTGGGGTGGTTCTTTTGTTCTTGTAACCTTTTACTCTCATTTTAAATTGTCTTCTTGGATATACATCATCATGAGAACTAATGCCGTTAAACTTAGTAAGAATACTTTGATAGATGATGTGATTTTTTTACACTATCCTACATAAACTGTTGTTGCAGTCGGGAAGTTTAACAAGATGAGTGCACTAGGACATTATTATAAAAGATAACTTAAAATGACTAAGAGATTAAAAGAAAGAAGATTGACACACCCAAACTGTGTTCAGGTATCTGGAGACACAATTTCAAAATTTCCTTATCCTAATCTTAAACTCGCTAAAAACAACTATCAAACTCACACGGTAGCAAACATATATATTCTAAAAGAGGAAGGCAGGGTAGAAGGCGACTTATCAACCCTTTGAGTTTCGATAATATGTTGCATTGTTATCTACTTTTCAAAACCCTTCACCATATAGTTTTAAACGAGGAATAAGTAAAGATAATTCATGCTTCCATAAGAGTAGTTGACATAGATAATTGAGTTCTCAAGCTCATAAACCCTCATCTCTACACGCTAGTGAATAAAACTTTAACGTTACAAACCTTATTCACATCTGGAAGTGCAAAGAAGGTGGGTCCTGATGGGGTCAAAACAGACTTGCGTGGAGATGGTTAATTTTTTTTAATAAGGGTCAGTCAAGTTTTGGTAATTATTAAGAAACTTGTATTTGAAAAAATAATATACAACTCATGTGTATTAGAAACAATATCTACAATAAAATCTGGATTCAAATAAAAAGATAAAAAAAAAATTAGAACAATGTAAGCATTGGGAATCAAAATTAGGTCGCATCTAATCATTTTAACCCACTCCTTTTATAGCTAAAGTATTTGAGTTGAAAATTGGAAAACACAACCCAAATAGACTCCTTCATAAGATGGGTCAAAACCATTGCCTCTATTATGCGTACGATCCACACCAAATTGAAGTAAAGTGGCTGACTTAATAAGATTAAGCGAGAAACATAGCAAACTTCTATTTGATACACTTATGAGACAATAACCAACACCAAGTCCTATTTTCATCTCTACGATCATTGTTGTTATCTCGGGGTCATTTATTTGACATCAACAAGAGTTAGGCTATGTTTGGCAAAAGTAGCGTGAGCGATGCTTGATGGGTTGTGAGCGATGGTGTGAGTGTAGCCACGACTCACTTTCTTCACTTGACTTAAAGCATTGGAAAATGAGCTTTCTAAAAATAGCAAAGCTCACCGCTCATTTGCCAAACGAACACTAAAAATAGCAAAAGTAGGCGTGAAAGCGATGGCAGTGGGTTGTGAGCGATGGCTGTAATTTGTCTTGCTCACACTTCTTAAAGCATTGGAAAATGAGCTTTCCTAAAAATAGCAAAGCTCACATTCATTTGCCAAACGAACACTAAAAATAAAAAGCTCATTGCTTTCACTCATCGCCCAAAAAGCTCTGCGCCAAACATAGCCTTAATGTAATACAATTGTGTATCATTGTATATAGGTGTCAATTAAGACGTATATGTAACATCCCGCCTACTCTTACACAATTATTTCCGCTTTGCCCTGATGGCTCACGGCTTTGTTTTTGTGGCCCTCGTGTGAGACTTCCCGGTAGGTCACCCATACCCGTGCTACTCTCACACGAGCACGCTTAACTGCTAGTTCCTTATGAACTCTAATTGCAGTGGACCACAAAACGCGTTGTGTCTGATAAGGCGGATGTTATTCTTATATACCAGCATCTCTCCAGGTTGTCAATGTGGGATTTGCCTAAGGTGTCACAATCACCCTCTTTGCCTAGGGTGACCTAACTATATCATATAATAATAATCTTAATAAGAATGTAATTCAGAAAGTATAATAAAAGAGAATATGAATTACCTGGAAGAATGCATGAGGGCGAGCTTGAGATGACCGGATTGAAGTTCAGCCCAACGGAGAGTACAAACATTTATACTGAAATCAAGTCCTTCTTTATAAAACTTTGCTGCTTTTGGTACATCTTTGTGTAACTGTAGCATCCATCGAAATGATGCCGCCATTGCCGCCGGTCGATTAGTGATTGTCGTTTCTGACTTTCCGAACACACCCACCATCAAGATAATTGGGGCTCTAGTATGTATAAGCCCCATTGTTTTTAGCCCAATTTGTTTATTTTCTGTAAGGCCCAGTTATAACTGGTGAGTTGCCCACGTTAGCATGGCATCAATTTTTTTTATTCATGTTTTCTAACTTTTTAGACGATTAGAGACAGGGAGATGATTTGAGCAACACTTGAAAATGATTGAAAGACTTTAAATTATGGTGTTTGGACATTTAGACCTTCACATGGGTGAAAATGTAAGGTCGATGTGAGTATAAATGTTCAAACACCATAATTTATAGTGTCCCAATCATTTTATGTCATGTCTGTAATCGCATTCCTACAGATACAGAAAACCAGTTAAAATCATTATCTTACTTTTGGAAGGTTGATATGGTCGTATCATTTTGTTTGTACCTAGTAGCAGGTAGTATGCAACCTGTAAGTGGTTCATGGCGGATCTAAAATTATAAGTAATCAGGTGTAAATTCTAAGATTATAGGAATTATGCAACGCAAAGGTTTTGAGATCTGGTTCATTCTGAAAAAATTGATGTTTTAATGAATTTTTACATTATGTGGGATAAAACCATGGGGTTCCAAGACTTTTGAAACCCACGTCGATCCGCCTCGCTTTCGTGGGCGGTAGCATGTATCTTGGGTGTGAGTGCAGTATAGGGGTGTTCAAAAAATCCGAGAAACCGATGAACCGAGCCGAACCGTTTAATCCGAAACCGAAAAAACTCGAAACCGAAAAAACCCGTTTATCACGGTTCAGTTTTGGTTTTTATTTTTTGATATCTGCGGTTAACCGAACTGAACCGTGCTTAATACATGAAGGTTTTTATAACTAAATTTTCAAATAATTGTACAAGTATTATTTATATTATTGCACTAATTTTATTGTATAACGCATTTTTTGCTTATAATATTAACATTTCTAAACATTTATGTGTGAAACTTGATAAATGTGATCGTAATCGATAAACATCGAATGACTATTGTTTTGTTAGTTGATTATGCATGGATGTTTGAATGCAATAATTCTAACGGGATAACTTTTATATGGCTATTACCTATTAAATGTCATTTAATTTTACTAAAATGACATTTTACGTTCTAGACCATGTTAATGTTTATCGGTTAAATTTGATTAAACGTCTAAAATGGTTAACAGTGACCGAACCGTGGTGTCGCTCATTTCGTTCATACCGCGTCCGGTTACCCGCCTAAGACGGTTCGGTTTGGTAGTAAAATTAATTACCGCCGCGATGGATAGTTTAAATCTTCCAACTAACCGAACCAACCGCCTCATGAACACCCCTAACGGGCTACACCCGATTTTAGGTCACGGTCAAAAAGATTGAAGCTCGTTTTGTGGTTTGTGCAACCCCAAAAAATATTCTCTTTTGTTTACTACAGTGTAGCTTTAGTTATTTCTAAAACTTTTTTATGCAACATCCTTTTAAAATCCACGTCTGTCTTTTCTGGTTTCACATCACTTTTCTTTACTACAATATCAAATCGTTTTCACAGTTTCTAATAAAAGTCAAAATACCACGCTAGCCCAAACTCAACACATATAATGTATGTGATTGTCGAATCTCCATATTTGAGGACGTCTTGCAAGGTCGTCGTGTGGGGACGCTAAATCACGGACGTCGCGTCAAATTAGGTGAGTGAAAAGACCAATAAATCGAAAGCCAAAAACCGAACCGAACAGAAAATAACCGAATCAACTAATAACCGAACCAATTTGCTAAAATCGAACCGAACCGAACTACTAATTCGGTTCTCGGGTTCATTATGGGTTTGCGACCGAAACCGAATTCATATAAATATATATACTTTTATATAATTATATATATATTTATATATTTTATGTATATTTATATATAAATAAATACTATGAAAAGGTTATCATAATATAATATAACACTTTTATCTTGAAATATATTTTTTCTAAATATTTATGTAATTATTAATTTTTTTAAAAAATAGTGAAATTCGGGTTATTCGGCCAACCGAAGAATCGAATCAACCAAAACCGAATTTGAATTTGGTTCGGTTCGGTTCTATTGACCTAAAAAAAAATTTCTAGTAACTTTATTAGGTGTTAAATCAAAATACAACACAAAAATTTAAACAAAATTTTCTTCACTTACTAATAACCAGAGTCATTGTGGTAATATCTCAATATCACCATGAAATGTCAACTTTGTTCCATGAATGTTAAAAACTTAAAACCATGATAGAATATAAGTAAAGAATCATGTCATGCAAAATAAAAAGAAAATGATATGGGATGTTAATATCACGCAAGTCGCATGATGTTTCAATTTTAGCCTCGACTTCAATCTAACTTGGTTATGTGTTAACATCAGTTGTGTTATCTCCGTAAATGATGTCCCCTTTGGAAATGATTGCTAATGGTTTAAAAGATAAGCACGAGAGAAAATAATAATTATATAAAATTAACTTTTATTTTATAAATTTAAAAATAATATATTTGAATTAAAATAATATTTAAATTAAAACAAAATTAGATTGAAGTCTAGGCTAAAATTGAAACATTCTCTTTATATAACAAGGCTTTAAGACCTTTTTCACAAAATGTATTAAAATAAAATAACGGTTTCGTATGTACTCAGTGAGAGTGTCTCGCTGTAATAAAAAAAGAGTTTTTCTTCTACTCAATGAGAGGCGTACAAGATGATAAAAAATGAATTTCCTTTTTACTCGAGTGCTGCAGGGTTATTTAAAATAGCTTTTTCTCTCTATAATAACATATGCAAAGCGTTTAAAATACTAGTTATCTTTAAAATAACACGACCGATGTTATTAGTAAGTGAAGAAAATTTTGTTTAAATTAAAACGATATATCTTTTTCGATAAAAAGAATTAAAACAATATTTTAAAGATAGAAAAAACAGTGAAAAATAAATCCCACCTTTTGTGATAGAAAGAGGCACTCTTTGTTTTGTAGCTTGTTTTCAAAAAATAATAAATAAAACCGACCAAGGTATATCCGTTTCAAACTACTCCCCGTCAACTAAACAGTTTTATTAAGGGCCCGTTTGGTTTATAGTTGGGTTTATGATTAGGATTAGGATTAGGATTTGAATTTGGATTTGAGTTTGAATTTAATATAAGAGAGAGAAAATATATTATAAAATAAATAAATAATTATTAATAATTTGATAAGTTATTTAAAATTAAAATTTATAATTTAAAATGACAAAAAAAAAAAAGAATAAGTGGTGGTAAGGAAAATGGCCCACATATTTTTAAACCCAGCGATAATCCTACCATTTCACCAACATTTGAAGAAGCGAGATAATTGGGTTTTGGTGGGCCCTCGACATATCCCCTAAAACCAAACATTGTTTTTCATGGGAAACTAAAATTTTGGTGACCAACCCTCTAAACCAAACGCACCCTAACTTTGACTCTATTTCTTATACGTGGATTTCATGTAACACGCGTTTTAATAGTACGTTTGTTTCATTAAAATATTTTTTGTCTAAATCTAACTATCACATTTCTTGTTAAAAGATGAAAATAAAGTTTGAATCTGAATAAATAATGTTGTTTGTTTTATATAATCGTCGGATGGTTTTAATTTTTCTTTTCTTAATTGTCAAAAACATTGTATGATTTTCACTTAATTTTGTCGGTTACACGAAACTAGCACGGTAATTATATTAACGAATCTAAAAATTCCCGAAATTAACAACAGGATTTATCTCTAAATCTCTAATCAAATTCAGCCCAAAGTATTTTCGTGCAAATGAGCAAATCACCAAAACCACTCCTGACTTAACTAAAATTCGGATCATAGGGAAGTGAGCCCAATATATTAAGTTAAAATATGGGTTGGCTCAATCATAAACCCACCAATCCTAAGATAACCCTAATTATATAAGACTATCCTAAACCTAATATGTCACAACCTTAATCCCATGCCTCTTATCCTTTTTTTTTTGCAGTCACCAACACACTTCACTTAAGCTTGCTTTCTTTTTCTTTTTGTTCCATCAATAACCGAATAAAAACTCTACTTGTATTATCTTGTTATTCAACGTAAACACAACCACATAGCCACGACTAAGATCTTATAATGAGGTCTCGGCTTAAGTTTTGTATCTAGGAGGAGCGAGTATCTTATGGTATCTCGTTATTTGTAACCTCGTAAGTCGTAATGTTATGAAATTCTTTTATGAGTTCTTGTAGATCGATGATCGGTTTATACTGATTTTTAAAGATTTTTTTTATTGAAATGATAAAACCTGAGATCTTTATTTTTGTTCTTTTCACCTTTCGTTTGTTTGTGTAGTTGGATATATAAGGTTGACATACAATCATACATTAATGTCACCTCTTACTGGATAAGAGTGGAAGGTCTTACCGCGTCTGACTAAAAAATAATTATAATAATAAAAATAAAAAAAACCTTTATGTCTGACCGCATCTTACCAATAAGTGATAAGAGGTCAGTTTGATTTTTTTATAAAAAACAAACACACCCTAAATAAAACTTATAAACTATACGATTTACACATATATAAGTTAAAATTAGTTAATTGGGTGCGAACCAAACAATTCAAATTCACACGGATAAAAATAATATAATGTAATTGACAATTTTTATTTTCAACGAAATGAGTAATGTTTAGGCAATGTTGCAACACTTGCCTAGTGGGAAAGAACCAAATACTATTCAGCTGGCTAGAAAACTACTCGAGGGGCCACATTTAACTCCCATTTGGCTCCACAAACTATTTACCACTTGCTAAAGGAAACCAAAAGTATGTGGATTGAATTGATTCAGTTAAAGTCGATAAATGACACAAGAAAAAAAGCTAAAAATATGTGGATTTGAATCATTCACCTGTTCAGCTTTGTCTTAATTTTACGCTAAAAAGACATAGCTTAACAAATAAAAATAGAATCTCGAATCATTTATCTGCCGTAAATATGTATACACGGTGACAAGTAGCAATGTTGCACGTAACGTCAATGTGTGTCCACATATTGTTACGAGTAACGTTTCGTAGTTAACAGTATACCAGGTTCATGTATCTTGTTTGTTTACGAATATCTGATATGGTACTTGTTCAAAGATAAAGAGGTTCGATGTAGATGGTTTCTATTTGGCTTATGGCCAAATGTTTGAGCCGTAGCTCAGTTGCCTTTATTTGACTTATGTCATTTGGCATGATAAGAACGTTTTACTGTAGTACAATTAATTGTAAATAACTATAGCAATAAGGCTTGTCGCATTCGATCGAGTAACATCGGTTGGGCAAGCGAATTTTGACCTTCGACCGATTTGGACATCGGTTGTCGTGAATGTGGTCTTGGGTTCACACATCGCGTCGGTCGTCAAAAACCGAACGTCGGTCGGTTTACCATTCGATGCCGACGCTACGCTTTGCTTCCATTTCAACGTAAACATGCACCAAAATTAAAAATGACCGTTTGGTCATAAAAATAAAAAAAAAAAAATAAATAAATAAAAATCAAACCTATTTTACCACTCTATAAATACCCACTTCACCTCAAACACAATTCACAACTTACCATTTTCATCTACATTCAACTCAATCTAATTCTTATCCACTTCAAATGTCAAAAAATACCCCACAATCAAAACCAGACGATCACGACTACCCCAAAATGCCCTGGGATCTAAATTTCGCCGAAAACAACTTGAAGTTAACCAAGATATCACCACAACAAAACCGCTCCTATTCGCTTTCGTCCATGAAGTTTTGATTATCAATCACAACTACCCCAACCAATTCAAAACCAAAACGCGTTTTATCTTAAGTCGTTTTGTCCCACCGCAACGTTTACCAAGATTACGGCAAGAACCTGGTGGGTCCGGTTACCATCCAAACATGGACTTCATCCTTTCAACCAGTATCAACCTTATTCCCGATTCAAGCACTAATCTAGACATGAATTTGGAATATTGGATTGGGAGTATCCGACACAAAACTACCCAAGTCAAGATGCTTCGATGGGACAAGGTTCGGTCACGGTTCGCACCACGGTTCGCTCCATGATTCCATTCCGTTGATGATTTCGATGATGAGAAAATCGCTTGGATGAGAGATGTCCCCATCAAACCAAAGCGCCCATCTGAGACGTGCTTGAGCCGAGGACAAAGCCAAAAGGAAACAAGCAAGGGAAAGCGAAGCCAGCAGAGCCATGGACAAAGGAGGAAGAGTGGTGCTTGTAAAGCATGGGTCATGTGTTTGAAAAGCGCGGAGAGGAAACGCCATAACCGCTTCAAGTTTTGGGAGCAAGTGATCGCTACTTTAAGAAAGAAGCGGCAAAGACCAACCTATGACTCCATCAATACCAAATGGAAGAGCGGGATTCGTAATGGGGTTGGAAATTATTGGCTATCATGGAGAATATCAAGAACACCCGTGGGCGGTGAGAATGATATCACGACACCTCAAAAGCTCTTAAAGAATCACCGTATGACGATACGGTCATGATTTCACTTTGGAGGAGTCTACGAGGTTTTAAAGGGTCATCTTTGCTTGGAAGGAGGTTGAGTTCGGCTATATCAACAAATAGTCGGAAGAAAACAAAGGGTTCTACCACACCTCCGGTTCAACCCAAGCTCGTGATCCTTTCGATGTCTATGGCGTTGATGATTCTGGCGAGAAGCGATTAGAGAATCACGACCGTCTGGTCGTGACAAAGGAAGGAAGAAAGCATCCTCCTCCTCTCGATGATGATGTTCCATCGACTCATTTATGCAATCGTTGGCCAAAAATTTCTTAAGGACCAAGAAGTCAAGAGGATAAAGGTAAGAATAAGCGGGGTTTAGAAGATAATTGGTTACGGTTGAGGAAAAGAGCTCGAGATAAAACAAGTAAAACTTGAGCTCGGGACATCAAACGGAGTCCGACATCATCTTCTACAACACCCCAATCGACCCAATTTGACCTACCGCCAACTGAAGAGTTGGAGAAAGTTAAGCAAGAATCAAAAGAACGTACAATTTAGATTATTAGTTTAAGTATTCTAGTGTTTATTTGAATTTCGATTGTAATTTTTTTTAAATTAAGTAGTGTAATGTTTTTTTTTTTTTTTTTTTTAATTTCAGTAATGTAATGTTTTTTTTTAATTTGAATGAAATTTAAATTTAATGTTAAAATGTTTGAATTAAAAAAAAAAAAAAATTCCTGTCGTCGATTGGAGCATCCGGGTTGTCTGGGTCATTTGGAGAGAAAGGCGACGCACAGAGGTTGTCAAGGTCATTCTGGGTCGCTGACTGACGACCTAACGTTTATAGTACAATTAATTAACCACACGGTGTTGTTATGCATACTGTTACTTCTCCTAACCAACATTTTACTTCATCTGTTAATATATAGTACTAGTTGTCTAACCCGCCTGATGGGCTGGCTTACTGGCTACTTTCAAAAGATTTTGTGTTTTATGTAAATACATTTGACATTTAAGTCTTTTGTATTATGAACCAAAGAAGCAGTCGAGAATGAATAAGTAACCTTTCTAATGACCGTGAAAGCAATAATAGCACTGTGTATTACAAAAAGTTATAAGTTGCTTGAAAAGTATATAAAGAACAGATTATGAAATAAATACGAATTTTTCAAATACTACGAAGAACTTCTTTGTAAACGATGTTTTTTGTTTGATTGGTTTATGAACCGTCTTCATCACAACAAATAACTTTCAAACCTTTTCTGCTTTTCACCCTTGATACCGCTACATATAGTTGTCAGTGTGAAAAGACCGGACGCTGTAAAAATAAACCAACCATAGATAACGTTTGTCCTTGGCTTTTATTGATTGTCATAGCAAAACATACTGAAACCGGAAACTGCATTCTATTAATCCAAAAAGGCATATTTGTGTCGGACGCGGTAATTTGTCATTGAAATTAAAACGGCGAATTTGTTTGTCCAATATTTTTCCTAAAATTAAAAGGCGAATTTGTCATTTGTAAATACCAACAATGTTGTAATCCAATTACATCTTTTGCATTAAGAGTAAGAAAACATACCCTCGGTCTCTTTCATCTTACCTTTCATTCTTGAATCATTCTGGATACATGCGTTGATAAAATGAATTACGAATAATAATGAAAGCATGATCATAAAACTACAAAACTTAATATCGAAACCTACCAGAACCATAAGAAAACTTTACAGTCCTTTTTGCTTCCAATAAGTAGTTGATTGAATATATCATAAAGATAATATAATGTTGTTACTATGATTCTCATATTACATGCATGATCATAATATTATTAAATTATAAGAATTCATCATTTAAAATTAAACATACTAATTTTTAAGACACTGCTTGAGTCCACTGACTTTCATATTACATGCATGATCATAATATTATTAAATTATAAGAATTCATCATTTAACATTAAACATACTAATTTTTAAGACACTGCTTGAGTCCACTGACTTTGAACCATTGTCTGGTTCAGATTCCGTATCTAAAGAAAAAAGTTAAATGGTAAACATAAAAGGTGTCATGATCAGTAAGATGCAATGTAAAGATCATTGTAAACATACCAGGGGCATAAGAAGGAGTATACTTCCTGCTTGGTTCCATTTGATTATCTGCTTCATTAAAGCAAACAATGAGAATACATAAATCATAATATATCTGAGATATAATAACTGTATGAAATATAAATCGTATGAAAAAAAAAGAAAAACTATTAAAGATGAATAACAATAAACCTCTTACTTGTTAAGACTTGTGAATGAGTGGTGATTTGTGATGTATTTTGAAATGTGAGACACTGAATTTATAGATGCAAATTAGGTCATTTAATTTTCGTGCTTCATGATAGCTGTAAAACATGATTGTTGGTTGATTTTGATATAGTTGGCTCGGATAAAAGATGAAAATAATGACAAAATTAAAGATTAATGAATGAAGAAATTTGAAAACGTGGATACCCATGGTTTTTAGGGAAAAAACGCCCTAATCTTTTATGTGTTGAAAGTTTCCTTAATTCTATATATGTGTAGATTTGTTTATTAATTTTGTTTTCTAAAATTTATCACAACTCTTGTAATGGTACAGTAGTTTCGTTGTTTTAATCTTTGTTTGTAAAGAACCCAAGTTCGAACCTCTAGCTTTTCATTTTATAATTTGAATTTTTACATGTTTACATAATCCACGTCATCGTTCGTCATCGTTGGCAATGAAGATGATGTCATATAAAACATTATATTGTGGAGATAAAACAATTTTTATATTTATATTTTTTTTTAGTTATCAAACTTTATATTTTTTATTTTGTACTTTTTGTTTTGTAATTTTATAACAAAAATAAAAATAAAAAAGTAATAAAAAGATTAAGAGGTATTGAAATCATTTTAGGAGAATGAAGAGGATCATCTCAAGTTGATGATGATTGATCAATTACAATTATCAACTATTGGATCAAATTTAATGACTCAAATCATCTTTATTTTTTATTTTGAATCATTGAATTTGATCTAATGCTCCGTAGTTGATATTTGTTCGATCAATAAAATTATCCTCAACTTATTTTTTCAAGAGAAAAGTATGGATATCCTAACCTTTTAAGTATAGTTGTAACGTTTATTAACAGGTTTAATTACAATTTAATATTATCGTTTACGAGTAATTTTTTGTATTGTTAAAGTGAATTTGAAGAAGACATGGAATTATGGAAATGTTAGGAAAATGGGATGTCATCCAGGTCCACCGATCTTGCTTACATGTGCGATCTTAAACCATTTTAAGTTCTCTACCACCAAATGTTTTGGGTGGACCATGCATCTTCTATGTTTCAAAATTATTTATGTTTTGAACGTACGTTTTAATTAGAGGATTATTCAATGAATATCAGCATCTATAAATACTTGAAGATGCATAATATGTTCTGATTCGAGGTTTGCTAAATAACAACTTTATAAGTTTTGTTTAAGCTTCTTGTTTAAAAATATTTTTAAATACGAAATTACTTGATATTAATACACTTTATTAAAATTCGTTTATCGTAACTATATGTGTTGAAATCATGTGTTAAAAAAATTGATGAGTTTCGTTTAGAAACATTGTTAATTAAAGAATCATTAAACAAAACTATAGAGTTATTGTTAACCCTATTAAAGAGGCTAAGTGGAATGGCCACTTATCATCATATCCATTTAATGTCACATCAGCTTTTTAACAAATCACATAACTGACCACTAAATATTTTAGTGATAACCACTTAACTAAATATATAAAAATAATATATAATATAAACATACCTTATAATATACCTTTAATTTTTTTTAATGATAATGAAAAATAAAATAAAATTTTGTTATAGTAGTTTGCACCACACAAACTTCTCTTTTTGGTGCGCGTTCTGAGAGACAATGTGTGAAATGTGTCCACTACAGGTGATGCATGCCCCCATTACGCATGGTCTAACTTTTGATCAATGTTTAACAAAGGATCTCTAGAGATAATGTTGTATTTAGTGACCAAAGTTAATTAAAATAAAAAAAATAATTCTTAAAAAAACATCCAAAAATGAACAAGGGATCGCTTATTTTTAACAAAATCTCTAAGAGTATATACTCCAAAGTTACCAAAAAAAACATCCAAAACAAGAAGCACAAGTATGTAATGAGATCTTCTCAAGTTGGATGATTGTGAATCATTAGATTTAATCTAATGACTCAAATCAAAATAACTTATTTTGATTTGAGCCAGATCAAATCTAATGGCTCATATATTCCCAACTTGAGTCAAGTTATCTTCTCAACTTGAGAGGATCACAATCATAATAATATACTCGGTGGTCGAAGCAAGTGTCAATATAAAAACTAAAAAGGCGAGTAGCACAATTCGTGGCATAACAAATTGCATGACACACCGTTACAACTCACAAGTACCAATATACCCCTTCACGCCCATCGCTCCAATCCTATCCTTTAGATATTTTCCACCCCCAATTCAATCTCAACCGTCGATTAAATAAATATTCCAAACAACAAAACTGTATGTATATCGCGCTAGCTAGCTGTTATTAGGGTTCAAAAAACCAGATATAGATTCTTCGTATCAGTTTCTCTCCCCACAATTCACACATTGTGTTTATTTTTATAAAAAAAAATAAAAATAAAATAAATCGGTGTGTGTTGATTGTTGAAGGAGATAATAATAATCATGTGTGAAGATTTAACGGTGGACTCACCTTCTGTTGTTGCCGTTGAAGGTCGGTAATTTGTTATTTTTCTCGATTCACATTTTCCTTGTTTTAATCGTGTCATATGACGTATATGTCTTTTATATATTTGTGTAATGCGTCTCCATACCTTCGGGTTTAACGTAGGTAGGGGTAGGATCTGTCTACATTCTACCTTTTCATACCCCGCCCTGACGGGATTGGGTATGTTGTAGTTGTTGTATTTTGAAGTTTGTGTGGATCTGAGTTTCTGTGTATCCTCGGTTAGGGGTGTGACTGTCTGCATCTTACGTCTCGCTGATATTCCAAGAATGAGATCTGTATTTTTTTTTCTATAGATATGATCTGATATTCTTTGATTTCTCTTTTGTATAAAGACCTAAAAGAATATAATTTTTATTTTATAAAAGAGGAAAATATAGTACTCCATATTAGTTTATTGTTTGGGAAAAATTTCATATGTTAGCTAAAACCGGAGGGCATCTTTTCATTTATATTTCCATTATTGAATATTATATTACTATCACTTTTCACAGTAAATTTCGTATTATCAATTTGTTTTGCATAAGTAATTGTGTATCCATGCCGATTTCTGGTTTATATGATTCTTTACTTGATAAAAATCAGTTTTCAGGGTGTTTTATTGCTTAAAATATAGGTGGTTTATGCAATAATTGATGTTCAAATGTGTGGCTTAAAATTTTGATTTGGATGCTTTAAATGTGTATCATATTCTCTCTCCACAATTCTCATTGTGTTTATTTTTATAAAAATTATAAATAAAATTAAATCGGCGTTGATTGTTGAAGGAGATAATAGTATTAATCATGTGTGAAGATTCAACAGTGAATTCGCCTTCTGTTGTTGCTGTTGAAGGTTGGTCATAATTGTTTCCGATTCACATTTTCGTTATTTTATTTGTTTATTTAATTTATGAGTCGTTTTGATAATTTTATATTGTATTTTTAGATGATTTTGATTGTTTAAATCGTTTCATATGACATGGACATTTTTGGTTTTATGTTTATGTTTCTGTGATGATTATTAGGTTTGTTTTGATGTTTTGATTGTTTTAGATTGAATTTTGTGCGATGTTGTTTTTAGTTTTGTGTGGATCTGAGGTTAGGGGTACGACTGTCTACATCTTACATCCAGCGCCGTTGAGATCGGCTATTGTTGTTTTCTTGATTAGGAATCAGATCTGAATTAGCATATCCATTATTGAATAAAATATTACTCTCCGTTTGAAACTATCATGTTTCACTTTCAAATAGTCAGAATAAGTTTAAGCGGAAATTTGTTGAAATTGTATTTACTATGAGACTTTGAGTAAATGTCTAGTTTATGATTCATGGGAAACTAGGAATATCCATTTTCACAATTATTGATGCTCAAATGTGTGGCTTATAATTTTGATTTTAATGATTGGGTAGGAGATTAGTTAAAGGTGAATAGAGACTAGATGGTCCTGAATCTACCTAATATCGTATTAGTAATAAACTAATAACTACTATTAAGTGTTTTAGGTGTTGCCCTACCATGTGTGTTTGTGCCAAGTTTGTGGCATTTGTTGACGTATTAAATACATGATGAAGAGACAATAGTGCACTACAAACCTGTGGTTTGATTACTGGCGTATATATTTAGTACCTACATAATTAATATCTAGGAGCAACTATTAAATTGTTCTTTATCGTATAGGTATTAACATGACCAATGTCAATTCTGCCGTCCCCTTGCTAAGAAAAAATTAAGTGTTTTTACAAAAGTTGCATTGCAGATCCCCTGCAATTTTTTGCTTTTAGTTTTAGACCCTGTATTATAGTTCTTTTTCATGTTTCTACTTTCGGATAATTATGATCTGTTAAAGTAAATTAACTCGTTTTGGCAAATGGTCATGCATGTGGCCATAGAAAACTTTGTTTGAGTTCGCAAGGGTCCTTTTCATATATTGCCTTCTAATTACTTGTTATTATTTTTTAAGTCTGATATAGAACCATTGGGCCTGCTAAGATATTAGTCACAAAGTCCTATCATTAAATATTTACATGCCACTACTATTGCTTGTCAAGACGCGTCTCTTTTCCAAATATAATATCTATGTCCATTTGGTGGTGCAATTATTGATAATACTGTATTGCGTTTAATTAAGTCAAAAGGGACCCTTGATGCTGGAATTTGACATTATTTTGCATATATTGATAAATAATCTATTAAATTCATGTGTGTTGCAATTTTTTTTTTTTTTTCGTTATTACCGGAAGATATTCATGTGTGGCGAATATGCGATTTTCTTTTGGTTATTAATTCTTTGGTATTTTTAATGTTTAGTATGTAACTTTTCACTTTGAATTATAAGTCTTAAGAAATTTTTATGTCCAACCTAACTCGTATGTCATGCATAATACCAACATCTCAAACCAACTTAGGATAAAAGCATCCTAGATACAGCACACAAATCATGGGAGAAACTCAAACCTTATCGGGAATACAGTAATATTATGTTAGGCATACAAGGGGTTCCCTTTGTATGATATTTCTATATGTTTGGCAAATTTTATTAATACGTGAACTCAAATTATTTCCTGCCATAGATGGTGCGGGATTGACATTAAATGATACAAATATAGAAATTGGAAACATCTGTTTCATATCAGTAACTAATTGTGTTTTACTATTATTGTTTGTTTATTACTAAACTTATCAATGCTGAGGACCAGTCCTTTACTAGACAAGAGTTGCTTAAATCTAACTGTAAATGTATGAAAATTAACCTCGTAAGTCCTACATATTTGCAGTTATGAATTCAACAGCTGATGGAAAGAAGTACATAACATCCGAGGAGTTACAGAAGCACAATAAGGCTAACGACCTATGGATCTCGATTCAGGGCAAAGTGTACAATGTTACAGAATGGGCCAAAATACACCCTGGTGGGGACATTCCTCTCATGAACCTTGCTGGTCAGGATGTAACAGATGCCTTTATCGCTTTTCACCCGGGCTCAGCGTGGCAACACCTCAATAAACTCTTCACTGGGTATCACTTGAAAGACTACCATGTTTCAGAAGTCTCAAAGGATTATAGAAAGCTTGCTTCTGAGTTTGCAAAAGCTGGGATGTTTGAAAAGAAAGGGCATGGCGTGATTTACTCACTTTGTTTCGTATCTTTGCTTCTTTCTGCTTGTGTATATGGGGTATTATATTCTACTAGTTTCTGGGTTCATATGATGGCGGGTGCAGCGTTGGGGTTAGCCTGGATGCAAATCGCGTATCTAGGTCATGATGCTGGACATTATCAAATGATGGCGACTCGTGGGTGGAACAAATTTGCAGGTATCTTTATCGGGAACTGTATAACAGGAATAAGTATCGCATGGTGGAAATGGACACATAACGCTCATCACATTGCATGTAACAGTCTCGATTATGATCCTGATCTTCAGCACTTGCCAATGTTAGCAGTTTCTAATAAATTGTTCAACTCGTTGACATCTGTTTTCTATGGGAGACAATTGACATTTGACCCGCTGGCTCGGTTCTTCGTGAGCTACCAACATTACTCATATTACCCAATCATGTGTGTTGCGAGGGTCAACCTTTATCTACAAACATTGCTATTGCTCATCTCAAAGAGGAGAATTCCTGACAGAGGGTTAAACATTCTTGGGACTCTCGTTTTTTGGACTTGGTTTCCGCTCCTTGTGTCATGCCTACCCAACTGGCCAGAGCGAGTCGCGTTTGTATTGGTTAGCTTCTGTGTCACCGGGATTCAACACGTTCAATTTACATTGAACCACTTTGCAGCTAACGTGTACATAGGTCCACCGACCGGGAATGATTGGTTTGAGAAGCAGACCAATGGGACCATTGATATTTCGTGCTCATCTTACATGGACTGGTTCTTTGGTGGTTTGCAGTTCCAACTCGAGCACCATTTGTTTCCAAGGTTACCTCGATGTCATTTGAGGTCTATTTCTCCTATTGTTAAAGAACTTTGCAAGAAACACAATTTGCCTTACACAAGCCTATCATTCTATGATGCCAATGTGACGACACTTAAAACACTCAGAACCGCGGCTCTGCAGGCACGTGATCTTACAAACCCAGCTCCTCAGAACTTACTATGGGAAGCTTTTAACACTCATGGATGAGTGATGATGCCCTATATATCCTGGTACTCTTCTTGAGTCTAGACGTTTCTCGGCGCTTATTTTGTATTTCTAATACTGAATATGGATCATTTCAATTTATAGATTTTGCAGTTTGATTATAATCGAGGAGTATGTTTTCTCTCCTTATTAGTGTGATGCTGATCTTAGTCTTGAAGCGTCTTGTACTTTTTCAGTTTCTTGTTTCATTGTCGATTTGTGGATCTCATCGAGACCAGTAGTGAAAATATTTTTCTGGTTCAGTTTTTTTTTTTTTTCCTTCCTGTAACCATGGTTTTCTACCTTTTGGCCAACCACCCTATGGGGTTTGAACCCACCACCACACAGACTCAAACCGGGTAAAGCCCTCCCTTTTCAGGAGGTTGGCGTGGCCACTTCAGTTCAGGGTTGTTTGCACTTAGCAAGAATTGAACTTGAGGCCTCACATATCTTATAGTGATAGTCACAAGTCCTTTTGCCACTAGGCCACCCCTGAGTGGTTATGCTAGTTCAGTTTTCGTTCTATAGATCATTGAAACCATGTGGGTTAAGCAAGTATATTTACCAGAATTCTTATGTTGCAATTGATCAAAAACATGTCTGGTGTAGCATGTGGGTTAAGCAAGTATATTTACCATGTGGGTTAAGCAAGTTCTTTCTCACTTTTGCATACATTTGTATGATCTTTATTGGCTTGTTGGGTTGGATGTGTCTAAACATCAAAACTGACATGCTTGCAAACACGAAAACGCGAAGCAAGTGAGAAAGAACATAGCACATAGTTGCTGTAATTCCTGTTTGTTACTAGTTAATTAGATCTAAGTATATCCTAAAAGATATCAAATGATATCTTTTGTAATGTGTCCAAACATCCAACCTGTATCTTTTGTAATAGTATGCTCACTGTTAGTTTGTCGAACATTTGAAAAAGTTTTTATGGATGCATGCCACTCTCCTAAATCTAATGCAAATAGCAAGGGCCAACTTGATCCTCTTCCCCAGGGATCCCCAATAAGGGAACCCTAGGAGAGCCGCCGACTCCAACTACCGTCCATGTACGATCCATACTAGATCTGACCAACTGCTGTTTTTGATAAGTTTGTATTTGATTAGTATGTTTTTGATAAACTTTGGATGGATGTATGCTACCTTCCAAATTAATGAAATGGTAATAATCGGGTAAAAAGACAAGATGTTCCATGTTCACCTTACCTAGGCGGCAAACTTCTTTGACTTACATGTATGCGGTCTCATCGGGTTAACCTCTTGACCGTTTCCGACCCTTCCTTGACCACCCTCAAATGTACACACCTAGCGAGGTTTGAACATTTGACCTCTTATGAGTAAACCAATAACATGTAGGACATTAGTTGTGGTACAAAAGCATGTGAAAAAACTCAAAAAGAGTAATGCTATACATAGTTTCTCTCTTTCTAATAATAAGAAAAGAGAGCTTGATAGAAAAGGAAACCAAATTGTTACTAGTGATGCAACAAATAAACTTCTGTGCGTTTTAATCAACTAATTTTGATTTAAAAAATATTAAAAATACTTTCTAAATGTGCAATTAATTTCTTTTTTTCCTATCCTTTTCTCTAGGGGTGTTCAAAAAATCCAGAAACCGATTTAACCGAGCCGATCCGATCAATCCGAAATCGCAAAAACCGATAACCGAAGAAACCGAAACCGATAAAACCGAAACCGAAAAAACCCGCTTATGACGGTTTGGTTTGGTTTACTTTTAGTTATCAAGTAGTTCGAACCGACAGTGTATATATATCGTGAAGGTTTTAACAAAGCGTTCATAAAGATTTACAAGTAGTAACTATATTATTGCACTATTTTTATCGTATAACGCATTTTTACGTATCTAATATTATTATTTACTAACTTTCATGGATTACATATGATTAATATGATCGTAATCTATAAACGTCAAATAATTAGTATTAGTTCTTTTTATACATATGATAATTTGAATGTTTTTATCATGACGAACAACATTACTATTACTCTAATCTCTTCAATGTTATTTAATCTTACTAAAATGACATATTACGTTCTAATTTATGTTATTGTTTGCCCGCTTCGATTCGATTAATTTTTAAAATGGTTAATCGTGACCGAACCGCGGGTAATCATTTCATTCACCCGCATGTCCGTTACCCGCCAATCTGTTCGGTTTGGATAGTAAAATGAGCTACCCGTGCGTGATGGATAGTTAAAATCTAACCGAACAAAAATGAACCGCCCGTGAAACACCTACTTTTCTCTGCTATCATTATCAGCACCAAATGATATGGGGCTCCTTTGGCCGCCCAAACCAAACTAGTGCATTTGTCCCCTTTACAAGATGCGTTTTAATAGATTAAGCTTGTAGGTTCTTGTTTGTTGTTTATTGAGTCATTCGAATATAAACTGTGTAGCGCTTTATGGAGTTTCTTTCGAATATGTTCAAAAGTGTATACAACGAGCTGAGTTAATCACAAATAAGCAACACATTACAAATGATAAGCAGCTAGCTGCTAAAGACATTACCTTAGTTAACACCTCACAAACTTGACAAAAGGCAAATTTAACACAGAAAGTCTTAATCACGTACCTTAGTCCAAATTCTGTCCGAACACGTACCATTTTGGCCATTTATGATCACATGCGTAGGAATCACGGCTACTCAAATCTTATTACAGTACTATGCTTGATTTTGCGCAAAATGGTTTTGTCTTTAATTTGTCATCTGATCGATCACTGGATTCTTACGATCAGGTAAGAACTTATTGTACATAGCTGATCTGAGTATATGAGGAATAGATTAAGGCCACATATAAATAGTCACCCATGATGCTTACATTGACGTGGAGATCAAGTAAAAGTACATCATCCGAAAGTGACTGAAACTACAAAAAAATTGGTTCATTCTCCACACTAAATTTTCACACTTTTTAAAAAGCAAATTACAAAAATAAACCGTATACATAGTGATTATACGAGAATGAACATTTTTTCTATAGTTTACCGAGATGACCATTTTATGTCACTATCATACATTTTCTATTGTGTCACAATCATACATTTTTCCCCACAAGATATCTTTATCTTTTATAAAGTGGTTCTTTATGTTCTATAAATAAAACAAATTGGTTCTTTAGAATAGTAGTATCGTGTGTAGAATCAAACAAACCTTTACATGACAACGATCATGTAAATCAAACAAACCATTATGTTCTATAAATCAAACATCATGTGTAAATCAAACAAACCTTTTACATGATTATGTTCTATAAATCAAACATATGTTCTATAAACAAAACAACCTGGTTCTATTACCTCATTGTGTGCATAACTGTCATCCTAGATAAGCACTTTTGTAAGTAAATAAACGTATTTTCCATTCAACCCCACACGTTGCATGTATACATCAAGTATATAGACGTGTTTCTATCTCAACGTTCCATGCAACATTCCATTATTCAAAGTTGGCAACAAGCATGGAATGTGTGAAATTGTGAACCATATAAAAAACGTGTTAGTAACTATCATGCCACATATCAACATTAAACAAAGTCATGCAAATTTCCATCTTGCATCCGCTGTGTTTGCGCCCAACAAATGGTATTGCCCGTCATTGTAATTTGCTTGCCCAACAAATGTATCCCATGTTAAAGATAAAAAAGCTAGCGAGTGTAGAACATAGCTATCTGGTAATGAACACAGCTATATGGTAACAATGGTGGTGCTAAAATACAAAGAAGACAGCGAGCAAAATCATCCTCACCTTCCCTTTGCTCGTCAACTTTCATTTTCCATCTTGCATCCGCTGTGTAATGAACACGCCTAGGCATGCCAAGCCCAGGTTCACGCCCAGCTGCTCATGCCATGCCCAAGGCACGCCTAGGGCACGCCCAACTCACTCGCTTGATAACTCAAGCTCCACGCCCAGGCCAGGCATGCCACGCCCAGGGCACACCTCATGCCACGCCCAGGGCACTCCTCGCCCAGGGCACGCCCAGAACACGCATCACGCCCAAACTTCTCGCCTGGACCACGCCCAGAGAATTGATGTACACGCGTACGGTTTAAAATATATTACGCTACAAATCTAACGTCTAATATTGAAAATTTCATTTTAGAAAATTGTATGGGCGAGGTTTATATGTGTAAAGTAGTAGGCGAAAGTGTTCGTTTCAGAAATTTTCTCCTTTTTAAAAGTGTGTAAAATTTTATTGGTTTATTAACACTTAATTATGTGTAAAAATTGTTTGCATTAATAAGTGTGAATTATAAATTCCACACTTATAGTTGTATCAAATAAAAGTTAACACTTTTAAGTGTGAAGAATTATAAGATTTTTCACACTTTTAAATATAAAGGTTATTTGTAACACCCAAATTCTTCACATTTTGAAGAAGTGTGGAGAGTCTTTGGGTCCCCACACTTTGAGTAAGTGTGGAGAATTTGGGTCCACACAGTGTGGACATTTCTTAGATTTCTCCATATTTAAAAGTGTGAAATTTTTTTTGACACAACTAAAAGGGTGGAAATTTTATTGTTTAATATTTTTTTTTCACATTTATTAATGTAACCAATTTTTACACATTACTAAGTGTTAGTAAGTTAATAAAATTCTTCACATTTTTAAAAATGTGGAGAAAAAAAGTGTGTAGATTGAACCAATTTTTTGTAATGTGAAGTTCTGCGACAATTATAACCAGAGCCGTAGACGAGAATGTGCGTGGTTTGCTACCGCACAAGGTTTCAAATTTTTAGGGGCCTCAAAATATATAGCCCGTCATATACTTGGGGCCTCAAAATTTTCACTTCCAACAAAAAATTGTTATGGTTGTACAATCTCATGTTGTAAACATATGTTATAGCTTAAAATAGATCATCAAAATACAATGTTTTTTGTTTTCATGGTTGGTACAATATATTTTTGATCATCGTATATCGGTATGGTATAAGTTTTTGCACGGGACATCCGTTAGCAAGGATATAGCTTATATATACTTGAATCAATGTAAGGTTCCGTATAGGCACATTAGATTATTGACTGTGAGTGACAAAGTATAAGGAACATTGATTACAATAGCATGGGGAGTACGTCGACTTTGTTTAGGATCAAGGAATCCATAGAACACCAAGTTTTTTACACTCTTTGAAGGAATGTCAATCCGCGTGAAACCATAGCAAAGGACGAACTTTAAAGTCTCCAAAAGAGGACTACGGGATAATATATTTTGTATCAAATCATGATCCAATTTCGCCTAAGAAATAGACAAACTCTTAAGATTTTTCCAAGTAATGGAACAATCAGTTGTTGGATTAAATATACATCCATCTAATTAAAGTATAGTAAAACATATGATGAGAAACAATTGAGGTAGCACAAACCCAAATTGAGAATAAAATCTCGGTATAACTAAATGAAACTCTAGAACGTTGCGATTAATAGCATAATGAACCCAATAGTTGACGCTCGGTCCATATTTATAAAAGTAACGGATGAAGATTTGGAATTTGTTGATGTTCAAATGGCATTGAGATATGGTTTGGTCAACAAAGGAACATAAACCATGGATCCGAAGATCTTGACAGATTGCGTCAAAGATGTCAATGTCGAAAACAAGATTAGGAAGTAAAGTCCATAGATGTCGCCATCGTTTAGAGAGAATACTTGTTCTAGTCGCCTCTTTTGTCGATTCTAAGCGACTAAGGATTTCCGCAACTAAAAAATCTGGTAACAAGCTTAGTGAATTTTCATCCCTTATAAATCCTCAAAACGAGAATAAGAGGGGTGTTGGCTTATATTCTATATTTATTACTATTTATTATTATTATTTATAATTTAAACATTAGTAACACAGATAGCATTTTATAGAATCATAATGGAACACTAAAACCAAAATCGTTGAATCACAATATAGATAACCATAAAAATTAACTTGGCTTCCACGTTATCACTCATCTCTATATATAAATATCAAAAGCTAGCTAGGTTTCATAAAATACACACACAATAATGGCGAATCGAAGAAGAGGAGGAATGAGGCTGGCAATGAGAGGCGTGAGCTTCTATTCAAAGAGGACTGTCAGGAATATGGTCAAGTGCTCCGTATGCTCGGTAACAATCGGTGTGAGGTTCTATGCAGCGATGAAACTAAGCGTCTAGGTCATATTTGTGGTAGTATGCACAAAAAGGTTTGGATATCCGCAGGAGATATTGTTCTTGTTTGTATTCGCGATTATCAAGATACTAAGGCGGATGTGACACATAGGTATCACCACTCTGAGGCACGGTTATTGAAGGCGTATGGTGAGTTGCCCGATTGTATTAAGCTTGATGATGAAGACGACGATAGTGATAACCAAGTCGTTTTTGAAGAAGAAGATATAGACACAGTATAGGGCTGATTTAGTTCGCTTAATTAACTTTTGACTACTCGTTTTTATGTTTATTGAGGGTAATTACTATAAGTTTTGAGATTTTATTACTGTGATTTTGATGATCCTGTTGATGCTCACATATGTACGTAATGCATATTGGCTGTCAAATGTTATTGCTTGTGATTGATTTGGGCTTATAATTTTGTCTTTTTCATATCGTTAAATTGACATAAAGTTGGGTTTTTGTTCGTTATTTTATGAAAATCAATGATAGCATGATATCGTGGTTGCGTTTTCTGTGACGTCCTGTTGATTTAGGAGATGAACATGATTTGTTGGTATTGTACAAGAACTTGTAAGAAAGTTTCAAACATGTCTAAAACTGTTCCAGAAGTACGATAATTTCGGACCAAAAAATGTGTTGTGTTAGTATTGGTTTGGAACCAAACCATGTGAATAAGCCAATTGAGTTTGGTTCATTGTAGATCAAAAAAATTTCAAAGATCAAATGGTATAATCCTCACCCTCCATTCTCTTCATCTAATGGTTGGGATTAAAGAATGCATAGTAGAGCAAAAAAATACACAAAAAGACAAAATAGTAAATACATACTACTTCATGTGAGTGTCACATATCACTTATCACACTTATTCCTTCTAACAACCCACCACTCTCATTTACTCATCTCTTAAATCCAGTTAACACATAATCACACACACTCACAATATCTCATTCATCTAACTTTCACACTTCCCCCAAAATCAAAACCTGACACAAGTAGTTCATAACTTTCAAAATCTCTCATTCATCTAAAACACACACTCACAATCTTTCATAACGTCTTCCCCAAAATCAAAACGTAGATTCTTCATAACGTTTCCCCAAAATTATGCCTAATCGAAAGAAACTACCGACCGATTCTAACAGTTCTGGTAAATTCTAACTCAATATTTATGCATATTTTTATTATTTCAACTTGCTAGAAGGATTAGGGGATATAAGGCTCAGAGTGTTTGATTATTGTTGTTATTAGGGTTTATGATTTGTGAAGTCGTGGGTTTTCATTTTGATTTTGTACTGTGAAAAATGATGTTTAATCAACAATTTTAATTGAAATTGGTATTTTGGCTTGTTAATTGGCTTATTATGTGCTTATTTTGGTGTTTTTTTCTAGTTGTTATTAAGTTCTAATTATGTGCTTATTTTGGTGGTTTTTCTGGTTGTTATTAAGTGCTAATTAATCATTTTCTGTTACTAGATATTGCTTGTTGGTTTATATATTATCAAATTTTAGAAGCAAGCCTTTTGTTAATACTATAAAGGCGATGTTTGAACTATTAACTGTGATTGTAGACATGAAATGAGTTCAACCGATATCGAGTATTTTCTGCGAGGAACTTATAATTGAGGGTGAAAAGTTCAAATCGTTTAATAAGAATCTAAATGTTACATTGGCATGGCATCATAGTTTACCAATGTTTATCTAATGCGGATCTAGTGTATTCGTGCTCGCACAAAAATTTTAAGTTGGTTCTTAATTTACGGAAACTATTAAATGAGAATTTGTTTTGTTAATGAATAACCTTGTTAGAAACATGTCCATTGATAACGCTACACGCGTCGTTCGGGGTCAAAGGAACTTCCTTTTCGTCGAGCAAGTTTTTCAACACCCTAGGCAGTGAACCTAATCGTTGTAGTGTAGTATTAAGGGTAAGCCACGGGTATTGATATCGTTCTCTGGGGAATAGTGTCGTTAGGGTCAAGTATATGTCGATTTAAGTCTAAAGATGAGGATTATTATTTTGTATTTTTATATTTTATGAATCTCGGTTTTGGAGGGAGGGTGGAATTAGTTGCTAGTCAACTATCCCAAAAGGTACTAACTAAATTAGGGGTCTACCAAGAACGTGAAGCGTATCTACTTATGATGTATTACTCCTTGCTAGCTATCCAATTCTACCCACCGAATTGTCACGTCCTATTGATGGTTGAATTGTCACGTCCTTATTCTTAACGTGTGTGTGTCTAAAGTCATAGGGTATGCATTAATCCCAACTCTTTGAACTTACCAAAGGGTCTTGTCTACAAAACCCACTGGGGATAACAAACTCTTACTCTAAGGCACTCTTTGGATGGTTTAGCCTACAACTACTTAAGTACACAACGAATGACCTATCGCATTACTAGATCATTAACAGTTAAGATAAGAGTCAACCAATCAAACAAGAGACAGTAGGATGCAAGAATTATAAACTAAACCAATTAGACTCATTGAAATTGTCACACCCTAATGATGAAGATAGACACAAGCATCACTAAGAAATCAATAAGATCTAATTAATTATATACAAGTTTCATACAATCATAAGCAAACACTAGGTGAATTAGCCAAGCATAATTAATGAAGAGCAAGCAACAATTGTGATAATTGAAGACATACCATAGGATTGGATTAACAAACAAATCATTACACGATCTTTATGGAGTGTTTGAAACCCTTTAAGTTGTTGGAAAACACCTACCTAAACCACGAATCGGACTTAGGGTTTAGGGCTTACAAAAGTGAAGTTATAATGTTATATTTATAGGCGATTTTCTGTCGGCAAAGAGCGACAGCGTCACACTTATAGAGTGACGGCGTCACGACCATTTTTTCACCAAATTGTAGATTTTCTCGTTCCGGTCGCGTGGGCTTTTGAATCACCTAAACCGAGTTCGATGCAAAAGTTATGGCCAAAACAATATCAACTACTTCGTGCGCATGTTGTGACTTGATCGACTTGTGACGGCGTCACCTTAAGGTTGTGACGCCGTCGCCCGATCTCGAGCGTCGTCAAGTGTAAAAAGAAATTTAGCTCTGAGCCGTCACAAAAGTGCTCGACGGCGTCAGTTAGCGAAGCGCCGCCACCTTCATTCAAAGCACTGAGTGTCTCGATTCTTGACTTTGGCCATTTTCTTCAGATATTCGCGCCTTTTCGTCTAAATAAGTGCCATTCCAAGATTTTGCCTTCAAGAGACCTAAAAGTGAAAAGGAACGATATTAAGCAATAACGGATACAAAGTGATCAAATAAGGGCTTAAACGACCCTCAAAAGGTACCTTTAAATCCTTATCAAATATCCCTACACTTGGTATTTGCTTGTCCTCAAGCAAATATGCTTTAGCCAATTAATTTATAAGTTGGGGTCATGAAGCAATGGTTCAAAACGGTCCACAACACATATAAGCCCAAGAAAGTCATAACAAGCACGGAATTACATACTAGCACCTCACATGGGGTGTTTGGATACTCACATCTCTCTCGGTGTATATGAAATATAACAAATTGGAAATGGAAGATAAACACTCATTAACCGGTCCTAGTACATAGATTACCATAGGCTTGAGAATAGATCAAACCTCCATCGCTTTGGCGTAAGCACCTAGGAAAGACTATCAAAGAGGTCTTTTAAAGGGTTGTAACGTTAGGCTTACGGTAGGAAAACAAAGGGTTTGGTGGGATAGGCTTTTTAGTGGTGGAAAGTCAAAAATCTCTATGTTAAATGCATACGAAGAATGGCGTTGCTAAGCCAAGACTCGACACTCTAAAACTCTAGGTAACGGAAATAAACAAACATAAATTTAAAGGATAGATGTAGGATGGTAGCCCGTATGTTTTTTTTTAACACTCTATTTTTTTTCTTTTCTCTTTTCTTTTTTTTTTTTTTTTATTATTTTTTTTTTCATACACTTTTACTCTACCATCCTCTACGGTAACATCAAAATGATAGGGATTTATAGGCACATCCCTACACTTGAGTTTTTATTAATTTGACCCGAATTGAAAAGATCAAAACACTTGGGGTACATTATTACGCAAACAAAGGGAATTTGAATTTAACCTTCCCTTCCCGTCATTTCATAAACTTTAACTTTTCCCATGAATCCCAATCGTCCCAAAATTGTATACAAAGGATATGACTCGACTTAGCAACTCATGCAAGCAACTAGATAATTGAACTAAGGGTTTAGGGTGATAACAAACATTTGCACTAAAGTGAGTGCATAAGGGGTAGGCTAAGGCGATTTGGGTGTATATTTGGGGTGGGGTGTAAACAATGTTTTCATTGATATTCGGAAAAACCGAAACATCACGAGAACCGCGAAAAGGATAGGCTCGAGGGGTTAACTAGGGTATCGTGTACTAAAGATGAGTACAACGCAAGGGTGTGGGGAATTACTCAACCGATGTGGAAGAAGTAATTATATTACAGGTATCAAACAAGGGTTATCCTAATGCCTCTTATCATTTAGTTATTCCTAACTACACAAGTGTAGCCTCACTTGCGATCTCGGAATGCATCACAAAACAAGTTCTAGAATCTAATATACTACCGGTTCACACTCTAAGCATTGAAGATGAATGCTTTTAATTCCTACTAATCTAAGGGCGATCCTCACATTTTGGGTGGAATTTGGGTGGTAAAGGGTTTTTTGTGCTAGTCATATAACTTCCTATCCGTGAGACGCTTTTGTTAAGACTAATGGCCCACTCCTATATGTCATGAAAAATTTTAAATTTGGTGCCAAAATTACCCTAACCGACATTTTCTCATGGTTTATTACACAAATGCACTTGGACAAAGCAAATAATCAAGGATAAGCATAGTTTCAAAGTTCCGTTTATTTTCCTCCTTACACTTAAACTGAACATTGTCCCCAATGTTCCCCGAAAGTATCAAAGTTATGATAATGGAAGGTAATTAAAAACGAAAGAAACTAATACTCCCCTGATTAGTCGGTAGGATCCGTGTAAAGTGGTGGTTAAATCCTTTTCAAGAAGAATTTATGCGTGAAAAGCTCCTTCCAATCTTATGTAACTTCTTCTTGATAAATTAAACCTGCACACTTGAAGAAAACAGACAACCCAACGCATCAAAGATGTAATTCCAGACTTAAATAAGATATAATGCTTGTGGAATGGATGTTTGCAGATTTTCTAGAAAATTAAGACCTGGAATATTCCAAAAATTTATAAGTTGCACTGTAAAACGAGAAAAGTTAGAAGTTGTTTTCGCTCCTCCGACGCCGTCAGTTGAGATCTGACGCCGTCAGTTATCCTCGACAAAACCGGTGCGATTTTCGGAAAAAATTTTGGAACATTTTTATCTTTAAAACTGGAAAAATTTCCTACAAAACATCCATTATGACTCGATACAAGCATTTGACTCGAACAAACACACATGCATATCTTTTAAATAATTGTAATTCTCATGTTCACGTTTCTTTTGAAAACGTGTGTAATCCTCCCTACACTTATCCCTTATGTAAAATACCTTTATATGTAATTAAGACGAGGTTAAAGACAAAATAAAACATTTTTACAAATTCAAACATGAGAATAAACAATCAATAAAAGATACACGACACACAAATAAAAATGAAAAACAAATACACATGGGTTGCCTCCCAAGAAGCGCTTTTTTTGTTCGATTCACGAGCCCGACTCTACCCTTATTTAACGGATAAAGGGAGGTTTTCCTACACTTAAGTTTAAGTGCGGGTGATAGTAGCGATACACACCCTTAAGGTGGAAATATGCCACGTGAGGTGAAGGGGTGTGTGAATGGCTTCTTCATCCTAAAACTACCCGGACTAAATTGGTTGATGGGTGGGTCGGTTCCTCGCTTATTTAAGGATGGAAGTAAAGATTGAGGTTCGGTTCATCAACACTAGGAAATTCCTAGAACTAAGAGTAAGACGGGACTACAAGTATTCAAACCTATATTTTCCGATTGCGTTTGGTTCAAATGTTCAACCTCCATTGGGATTCCTAAAGTCTCTTCTACTACTTAGGGTAAGTCACGCGGTGTGTATGCCTTAAATGATGGTGGGACTTTTGGGGTACCTTGTGGGTCTAGACTTTCACCTTATCCTCAATCACTTCTACATCATCTATATGCTCATCATGTGCTATTTCCTTAGGTCGTGATGAAACCAAACTTAGTAATTGATCAAACTTATGGTTTAATGCTTGGTTGCTTACCATAATATTTTCACAGATTTGGTCGGTTCTCCAAGGGCCTTACTAACAATAGTTTCTAAACATGGAGGTTGTTCACGAAAGTCTATCCTAGGTGAAGGCTCATACGAAGCACATGTTTCACTAGATGAGGTGTTTTGTGGGCTTGATGGAATGGTGAAACCTCAAAAGGTTTATGGACTTGGTTAGTTTCTTCCCACCATCTTGAATAATCCGCTTTAGTAATATCATAATTATTTATGAAAACCTAATCGCGGATATAGTGGATTCGCGTTCTCCATAATGGTGAACGGAAGAGTCAATGGACGTGTTTTACGAACAAAGGCACAAAGAAGGGGATAGACTACAAGGAAGCTAATAAAAGAAAAAAATCTCACTTGATAGGAATCTTGTGAGTAGACCTAAACGAGATAGAAATCAAGCCTAAACAATAACTATTCCCGCAGCCGCGCCAAAACTTGATAACGCTACACGCGTCGTTCGGGGTCAAAGGAACTTCCTTTCGTCGAGCAAGTTTTTCAACACCCTAGGCAAGTGAACCTAATCGTTGTAGTGTAGTATTAGGGGTAAGCCACGGTATTGATATCGTTCTCTGGGGAATAGTGTCGTTAGGTGAAGTATATGTCGATTTAAGTCTAAAGATGAGGATGATTATTTTTGTATTTTTATATTTTATGAATCTTGGTTTTGGAGGGAGGGTGGAATTAGTTGCTAGTCAACTATCCCAAAAGGTACTAACTAAATTAGGGGTCTACCAAGAACGTGAAGCGTATCTACTTATGATGTATTACTCCTTGCTAGCTATCCAATTCTACCTACTGAATTGTCACGTCCTATTGATGGTTGAATTGTCACGTCCTTATTCTTAACGCGTTGTGTGTCTAAAGTCATAGGGTATGCATTAATCCCTAACTCTTTGAACTTACCAAAGGGTCTCGCCTACAAAACCCACTGGGATAATAAACTCTTACTCTAAGGCACTCTTTGGATGGTTTAGCCTACAACTACTCAAGTAATCATATTCTAAGGTTCACAAAGATGAATCAAGCATTAAGTACACAACGAATGACCTATCGCATTACTAGATCATTAACAATTAAGATAAGAGACAACCAATCAAACAAGAGGCAGTGGGATGCAAGAATTATAAATTAAACCAATTAGACTCATTGAAATTGTCACACCCTAATGATGAAGATA
Organism: Chrysanthemum lavandulifolium; assembly: GCA_022545495.1. Taxonomy (NCBI): domain Eukaryota; kingdom Viridiplantae; phylum Streptophyta; class Magnoliopsida; order Asterales; family Asteraceae; genus Chrysanthemum; species Chrysanthemum lavandulifolium. The sequence continues at coordinate 49,482,406 of CM040243.1, forward strand.
GACACAAGCATCACTAAGAAATCAATAAGATCTAATTAATTATATACAAGTTTCATACAATCATAAGCAAACACTAGGTGAATTAGCCAAGCATAATTAATGAAGAGCAAGCAACAATTGTGATAATTGAAGACATACCATAGGATTGGATTAACAAACAAATCATTACACGATCTTTATGGAGTGTTTGAAACCCTTTAAGTTCTTTGGAAAAACACCTACCTAAACCACGGAATCGGACTTAGGGTTTAGGGCTTACAAAAGTGAAGTTATAATGTTATATTTATAGGCGATTTTACGTCGGCAAAGAGCGACGACGTCACACTTATAGATTGACGGCGCCACGACCATTTTTTCACCAAATTGTAGATTTTCTCGTTCGGTCGCGTGGCTTTTGAATCACCTAAACCGAGTTCGTATGCAAAAGTTATGGCCAAAACAATATCAACTACTTGCAGCATGTTGTGACTTGATCGACTTGTGACGGCCACCTTAAGGTTGTGACGCCGTCGCCTTCGATCTCGGGCGTCGTCAAGTGTAAAAAGCAATTTGGCTCACGAGAGTCACAAAAGTGCTCGACGGCGTCGCGATTAAGCGATGGCGACGCCACCTTCGGCCCAATGACTGAGTGTCTCGATTCTTGACTTTGGCCATTTTCTTCGTATATTCGCGCCTTTTCTTCCAAATAAGTGCCATTCCAGCATTTTGCCTTCAAGAGACCTAAAAAGTGAAAAGGAACGATATTAAGCAATAACGGATACAAAAGTGATCAAATAAGGGCTTAAACGACCCCTCAAAAAGGTACCTTTTAAAACCTTATCATCCATATTATTTTGTCATGTAAATCGGTGTTGATATGTCCACGCAGTTAGTGTTTTAGCTCATAAGATATTATGACAACAACATGTCCATATTCATTTGAATTTCGTCCAATTATCAATATTAATGTGTTATATGATTAGTTTTTTGGTTCTTGCGTTTTAACCTTTGATGTTGATGACTTTGTAGACGATGATCTTTGGAATTGATACGCTTTTGAAAACATCGTCTTTTTGAAGGACAAAGCTTCACACAAAACTACCGATGTTCCCAACGGTATTTATATTCACATATCATCTTTACTTTCTTATCTATCAAGGCGAATGCAATTCTAGTGAGGAAGAAGGTTATGTTGTTGAAGAAGTTAAATGGGAAGGAGGAAAAGCAAAAGGTGAGTGAGGAGGATGATGGCGATGAAGAAGAGAAAGAAGATAGTGATGAGGATGACGGCGAGCAAGATAGTGATGAGGATGATGGTCGATGGGACGATGGAAAGGAAGAAGAGAAATATGACGGTGAGGAGAGTGATGGCGAGGAGGATAGTGATGAGGATGATGGTGAGAAAGAAGAAAATAAGGATGAAGAGGTCACTTGCATTTTAACCTTTGATTCAAGAAAATAAGGATGAAGAGGTTAAAATGCAAGTGACCTCTTCATCCTTATTTTCTTCTTTCCCACTTATGAGTTTGGCTACAATGAGTATGTTTGTCCGAAAAATAAGGTCAAAACAAAAATTGCATTCGCCTTGATAGATAAGAAAGTAAAGATGATATGTGAATATAAATACCGTTGGGAACATCGGAGTTTTGTGTGAAGCTTTGTCCTTCAAAAAGCCGATGTTTTCAAAAGCGATCAATTCCAAAGATCATCGTTTACAAAGTCATCAACATCAAAGGTTAAAACGCAAGAACCAAAAAACTAAGCATATAACACATTAATATTGATAATTGGACGAAATTCAAACGAATATGGACATGTTGTTGTCATAATATCTTATGAGCTAAAACACTAACTGCGTGGACATATCAACACCGATTTACATGACAAAATAATATGGACATGTTTCTAACAAGGTTATTCATTAACAAAACAAATTCTCATTTAATAGTTTCCGTAAATTAAGAACCAACTTAAAATTTTTGTGCAGAGCCTGAATACACACTAGATCTGCATTAGATAAACCTTGGTAAACTATGATGCCATGCCAATGTAACATTTAGATTCTTATTAAACGATTTGAACTTTTCACCCTCAATTATAAGTTCCTCGCAGAAAATACTCGATATCGGTTGAACTCATTTCATGTCTACAATCACAGTTAATAGTTCAAACATCGCCTTTATAGTATTAACAAAAGGCTTGCTTCTAAAATTTGATAATATATAAACCAACAAGCAATATCTAGTAATGTAAAATGATTAATTAGCACTTAATAACAACCGAAAAACCACCAAAATAAGCACATAATTAGCACTTAATAACAACGAGAAAAAACCACCAAAATAAGCACATAATAAGCCAATTAACAAGCCAAAATACCAATTTCAATTAAAATTGTTGATTAAACATCATTTTTCACATTACAAAATTAAAATGAAAACCCACGACTTCACAAATCATAAACCCCAACAACAACAATAATCAAACACTATGAGCCTTCTATCCCCTAATCCTTTTAGCAAGCTGAAATAATAAAAAAAATGCATAAATATTGAGTTAGAATTTACCAGAACTGTTAGAATCGGTTGGTAGTTTCTTTCGATTAGGCATAATTTTGGGGAAACGTTATGAAGAATCCACGTCTTTATTTGGGGGAAACGTTATGAAAGATTGTGAGTGTATGTTTTAGGTGAATGAGAGATTTTGAAAGTTATGAACTACTTGTATCAGGTTTTGATTTTGGGGGAAGTGTGAAAGTTAGGTGAATGAGAGATTGTGATTGTGTGTGATTGTGTGTTAACTGGATTTAAGAGAGGAGTAAATAAGAGCGGTGGGTTGTTAGAAGGAATAAGTGTGATGAGTGATATGTGCCACTTACGTGAAGTAGTATGTATTTAATATTTTGTCCCTTTGTGTATTTTTTTGCTCTACCATGCATTCTTTAATCCCAACCATTGGATGAAGAGAATGGAGGGTGAAGATTATACCATTTGATCTTTGAAATTTTTTTGATCTACAATGAACCAAACTTTAGGCCAATTATTGTTTAGTGGATTTTCTAGCACACTTGATGGTTATTGCTGACTTTTATGGTTATCATGTAAAGATACATAGTTGTGAAAAGATTCGTTGGGCCAAAATTTGATCTAATCGTCTCTTACATTTATCTGAACATAAAAGAGCTTGCATTACTTATTGAAGAATTAGTGAGTGTGTTACTCAGTGAAGAATTAGTGAGTAGTTTATTTTTGGATGAGAATTCAGTGAGTGTTGTATAAAGCTCTTTCAACAACAAGGTACAGAGACATCAAAGACAAACTGAAGAAACACTTTAGCTCACTAATGCAATATCAGTGAGTAAGTACCTAAGCTACAAACAACATCAGAGGCATTGAGATCTGACAAAGTCTCCCCGACTTTGAATACTCTATCTCTAAAACAAACATGATATAGGCGGGAACTTTCTTAGGAAGATAAGCTAAAAGCAACTACAAAAAAGTCAAACAAGTATGAGGAGTTGGTATAAAGGTGAGAACAGTTGTCAACTGTCTTCTCTAAAGTATGGTTGTAAAGTTTCTAAAAATAGAAGCATTTAATGTAAGATGTACTTCTCCATTGGTTGTATGACACGTCTCAACAACCCTACATATTACCCTCTTATCTCCACCTATATAAGAAAATGTTTGATAAAGATAGTTAGATTATAAACAAAAATAATAATACAAATGTATTATAGTGATACGGTCCTCCTCTTCTTTAATCATAAGCTAAGCTAGCAAGCCTTTTATTCATGTAAAATGAGAGTTTCATTTATCATTCAATCGAGATAGTGTTTCATAACTATCCTTTGTAATTCTTTAATTCATTTCTAATAAGAATTATAAACGTTAAAAAGTAAAAATTATGTTATTTGTTTTCAAATAGGTCTAGTGTAAAACTTGTATTAATTTTTTTAACATATTCATGTTTTACCCAAATTTCGAGACGAACATGACAAATAGTGTAAGTTATGCATACTTAGGGATGGCAAAAACACCCGTATCCGATCGAGCCCGATCCTCAAACCCAATTTTACTGGGGAAGCTCTGATTTGACTGGGGATGGGGACGGGGAATCCCCGAATTACGTAACCGGGTATGGGGCGGGGATGGGGATAACATCAATCCCCAAACCCGAATCAGGCCGCGATTTTTTCAATGTATAAATATATGAAAGTTATATGTATAACCATACAACATTTACTTTTGTATGTATATTTCTATGAGCATTTACATGTAATGTATATGCATGTGTGATATTTAAATGATCAAATAGCCTTAAAAAGCATAAACAGTTAAACATGAATTATTATATATTAGGGGTGATCAACGGTCCAAAATTGGACCAGACCGAGATCGAACTAGCCCAAAACCTTAGATCGAGGACCGGAACGAATGTGTTTGGTCCGGTCCAAAAAGGCATAATAGTCGGGTTTTACGTAAGACCGATTCCGACCGGACCGAACCGAGACCGAAATAAAGAAAAAATATGGACCGAGACTGGAATGTTGGTCCTTCGGTTCGGTAGGTCCTCTCGGTTTCGGTCAATTTTGGGTCTGCGATTCTCAGCCTTGCTATATATTAATTAACCAATGTTTTGTTCGAATACTCACATAATGGACGTTAGTCTTATATTATACGTGTTGTCTCAATATCTATGATACTTTAAAGTTTGATTAACAATGTAACTAATTTAAGTATAAGTAATATACGTTTCTTGAGACACTTTATGGGTCAAATTCTTTTTATTTTCGACGAGTTAGTGTAAATTTTATGTTTTTTTGATAAGGATGAAAAATCCCAGAATACCCGCGAGGATCCCCGAACCCCACTGGGGATGGGGATGTAAAACTATTCCCAGGTGGCGATGAGGGCGGGATGAGGATGAAGAGTGGGAATGGGGATGGAGATGGGAAATATGATCCCTGACATTCCCCGCTTCGTTGCCATCCCTGTGCATACTTGGTTTTCAACTAAAATAAGACTTTGTTTCAAGAGAATGTAGTTAACTTCAAACCTAAAAAAAATTATTTAACTCCATCACACAAAGAATGTAGCTAACTTCTGACCTCAAAAACTTGTCAGCAAGATTAATACATGAAAGGCTTCATCACTTACCTTAGTTTATATTGTGTCTAAACACTACCAAATTTTTGAAGCATTTTGGCCATTTATGATAGCATAACTAGGAATCACAACTACTCAAATATTATACATCATATGTATATTATTTTTGCATAATTTGTCTTCATCAACTTAACATTGTTTTTCAAGGTTTCATAATCTTCAATTCTTTACATTTTGACAAATTCCGAGCTACAAATTTATTCTAGCTCTCATGTCGAGCGCAAATGTATCAAGAGCCACGTCAATGTATAAAAAGAAGACTTGCGAAAAATACGTTCACCTTTGGGTTGCATCGCTGAGCTAATGCTTGTAGATATCATAGGGAATATCGAAAAATAATAAAATATGTTTATCAAATTCAACATACAATGAAAATTACAGGATGAAAAAAAATAAAAAAAATAAAAACAACTAACCCTAGCAACTTAGAATGCAAAACCCAACGTGTTTACGAACCTTTATTATCTAAACACCCTCTCTCAAACTCACAATGTTGCAGCAGTAAATATTGAGAGTTTGTCAAACATAAAATAAACTAAAATTGGTAAAACAAACAACAGGTTTGGAGCGTCCACAAACTCAGTGCTAGACTAGGTCTTAATCTGATGCAACCCAAACTGTATACGACGAACAATACAAAATCAGTCTGGTCTGAAACAGGCGGGCCAAAATCGAAGCAAAACCAAAACTAAATACAGAATTAGAGAAGAGCAACACAAATACGGAGATTGACAAGAGTAGAACATACATAACGAGATGAGAGCACATCCAGAAAGATGAAGACATGTGCAGAGCACATAATCAGGCAGGGTGGAAAGAGGATTATAGGCAGACAGGTGGAGAGCACATTCAGACAAATGCAGACAAAATCAGACAATGACATAGTGGAATCAGACAGCGATAGACAGATGCATAGTTGTAACACCCCCAATTTCGTGATACGCAGCGGAATTCAAAGTGGGTGTTACTTCATGGCACAATAGTCATAACAATAGAAAACGAATTCTAATGGAGTCGTTTTAAAATATTTATCATTCGATTTATATAAATATCAGAGTTTACAAAGATGAGGTCCCAAATGGTTCCAAGTTTACAAAATACATTAAATTGGTTTTCGAATGATAATAAAATTTATAACCTTCTTGAGTATCCGTGCCAACCTCGTACAATATGGACCTGAAATACATGCTTAAAACTGTCAACACAAAGGTTGAGTGAAATTCATTGAACACATTATGTTTGTAGTGTGAGCTATAGACTCACACCCAGGGTTTGAAAACAAAACAGTTAATATTAGACTAAGCATCATGCAACCAAGGCGTTAACGTATTCCAAAATTAATTGGTGAAATTGTCGGTACGAGCCCTAACAGGTAAAAATTGCCGTTTTTACCTAATGTTACTCAAATATAGTGCGTTTGTTTGCCTACCCGGTCAACACAAACGGGATTCGTCAATCCCAATAGATATATTCACAATATTCGCGCCCGCTCTCACTAGTGATTCATGATTCATGATTTAGGGACTTAAGTTTGGCAATTGCGGTAACTTAGTGCTAATAAAATAATCAGATAAGCATACATTTTGAAAGCAATGTATTTGGTTTAAAATAAAGCATGTATCTCCCCCAAGGGTTTGTAAAACAATTAAGTAATAGAAAGTGGGGCTATGAACTCACCGAGAGTTAATGATGTTAAGTGCTTTAACGGATGTGATGGATAAATCGGGAAACTTCTACGTGCAACCTAAAAATGAAATGTTGCGACTTAGGTTTGGAATAATGTTTTAGGAAAATATAAACCATCATATATATGTCTCTATGTTGATCATGACGTAGTCATTTATAGTTTGATGTTTTTAGAACATTTTTAATATGTGAAAACGTATTTAGTTTATAGATATCGTACTACCGTCCGGGCCATCATAATTCAGAGGTCATGTAGTAAACGTTCGAGGAGCTAGGACACTTTAAATCGTAAATCCAGAAACTCGTCGATACGTTTTACCCAAATGAAACCCCTCACATGAAGCTCCCTAGTATTGTAGCACTTTAGTAGATAAAATATATGTTTTTGAGTGGAGATTATTATATTATAAAGTTTTATTATGTTTTTAATAAACATCTAGTTTTTACAAGTTCTTATAGTTTACTAGTGATCACAATTTATTAATATAGTCAAGAACGAAATTTTAGTAAAAAATCTATATGTAACTAGTTATGAAAATGACATGGTTTCTATATTTTTAACTTGTGAAAATCCAATTTTGCCAATAAAGAATGTTTTACAAATATTAGGCAGTAAATGATATCATTTGGTATTTTTAGGCCAAGTTCCTTCAGGTAGACGTAAAACATCGTTCCGGACAACTTTCATGTTTTAAGTTTTTGATGATTCGGACCAGAAGTACCAGTTATTTTAAAACAGATTCAGCAGTAATCAAATTGGTCATTTCTAGAGTTTGTTAACTTCTTTTTACCATAACTTTTGACTCGTTTGTCTATTTCGGGTGATTCAAGTTGCTATGTTTACCTTTTTATTTTGTCTACAGTAATACGTAAGTTACCAAGTCCATATATAGTTGTTTTAAATGGTTTCAAATATGTAGAATATGACTAGTTTACTAGTTTGTTAATTTTATGATAATATGTGAATTAAAACATATGTTTGATTATATGTACATCATGAATCAACATAGTAACCATATATATAGCATGTATTTGACAAGATTAGTAATAATAAACATGAGACAATGGAGTAATGGTGGTGATGAGTTGCTTACAACTTTAGGCTTTCATTTAAGAAAGGAAATCAAGAAAGGAACTAGGACCACTAAACCTATTCTTTCAACCCATCAACACAACTCTTGCTAATCCTTGATATAACCCTTGTGAAAACCTTATGAATTCAGCCCCTAACACCTTGTATAGCTCTTATTCCAACCATGGAATCACCAAATAAACTATTGCTTCATGTAGAGAATAACTAGGCCTTTAACTTTGTAGTATAACTTGTAACTTGGAAATCAAAGGATCAAGGGTGCGTGAATTTATGTGTGTAGTTTGTATTATGAAGAAAGGAAGCGATTAACTTGATTTTATAGTGTAAATAAGGAGGTTAGGAAGGTGCCTAGGAAGTTTCCTTGAGGAGGTTAAAGACTTAGGATATTTTAGGAAGCTTAGTTAGTAAGTTTCTTGCACATGGTGAATCTTCTCATGTAAGCTACTCATCTTCTTATCCTAATGACTAGGTAAATGACCCATGTGGCCTATTGGATGAGGTTGGGAAGTCTTGTATGATTTTGATACTTATCTTAACTTACGGAGTGAGTTTTGGTCCCCGTTAGTTGCTAACTATAAGTCGTTAAGTCACGAAACTTAAAACCGGGTATCGTAAAAATATGAAACTTGTAGAAATGATTAAACTCATTATTATACTCTGTATAAAAATATAAAATGGGTGATAAGTCTCATTGGGTGCTAAAACGCATTTAGAGTCGGAACGCGGGTAAAAACGCGTAATTTGCGTATAATTGAGCTCGAAAACGTAAAATTCTAGAATTTGTGAAATTATCGTAAAATGATAGAATTACATATTTTTAATGTTCATAGTGTTTTATGGACATATCGGGATGCCCGAATGACGTTTAAACCCTAAAGTAATTCTCGGACACGGTTTTGTGAAATCGGTTCTGAATGGATTCAACGTACGTCGTCAGGACGACTTGTCGAGTATCAAATTTCTTGATATGATGGTAAAATAAAAATAAAAATTTTTACGGGATGAATAGTAAAAGTCAAATAGTCAAAAGTCAAAGTCAAAGGTCAACTTTAAGAAGTCAAAGGGTAAAATAGTCATTTTACCTTATGAAAAATTACGGGTTGCTACAATAGCGAAATCAGACACAACCAGAAAAATGCAGAACCAAGCAGTATCAGATGCAGAACCTGGCAAAATAAGACATTTGTAGAACCAAAAAGAACCAGAACCGCACCAGATGCGGAACCAAAGCAGGTTGTTGATGTTATGATGCGACATAACTGATCAAGACTTAGTCGGTTTAGTTAATATTGTAACATCACCATCACTACTACCCATGCATACCCATACCAATACCAATACCAATACAAATCAAGATGTTGAACCAGTCAGGAGCTACGCAAAAGTAACACCAAAAAGAATTAGGCGTAGAAAACTATCATACCCAGAGTTGATGCCGAATAGTGACGAACCAAAACTAATACAATCCACTAATAATTACTTTTTTTTGTGTAAACTAGATTCCAAGCAAATTAAATCATAAAAGCCATCAAACAAACTTATATTAACCAATATACGAATGTTGTAAACGATGAGAATCGTAACATATCAAAATTAAAATTAATGGCTCGAAAAAAAGATAACATATAAATATGATCAACCTTCCTCACCGTATCTAAAGTAAATAGTCATAAAAAATTCAATTAACATCTCACCATCCTACTGTTTTGTGTATATCAATCAGAACTTGGTAACAACGTCAAACGGATAAACTATGGATCCGAGTCGAATCAAGCGAAAAAATACTTTCTTTTTCTCTTGTTTTTTTTATCTACGACAAAGTGTAACGAAAACAAACCAAACTCATGTATATCGAACATATAGCTCTGATACCATATAGAAATCAAATGGAGTACTGAAAAATATGTTTATCAGATTCACTAAAAAATGAAGATTACATGATATTAGATAGAAAATAAACTAATCTAATCCTAGCAACTTAACAGGCCAAATCCAACAGGCTTGCGGACCTTTAGGGTGTGTTTGGTACCGAGAATTGAGGCAAGAGAAATGGAAATGGTTCCATTTCTCTGTTTGCACCGAGAATCGAAAAGCGGAGAAATGGGGTAGAAATGGAGAATTGGAGAATGGGTAGTGTAATTTGGTTAGCTCCATTTCTCTTATTTTGGTGGAGAAATGGAGAAATGGATTAATTTTTTTTTTTTTTTTTTTTTTTACATTTAAAAAATTAAAAAAAATATTTAAAAAATATATATTTTTTAAAAATTATTTTTTAAAAAAGTTTTTTTAAATAAATACATTTTTTTAAATTATTTTTAAAAATTATTTTTTAAATATTTTTTTAAATAAATACATACATTTTTTTAAATAAATACATTTTTTTTCAAAATTATTTTTAAAAATTATTTTTTAAAATTTATTTTTAAAAATATTTTTTAAATATTTTTTAAAATTATTTTTTAAAAATAAGTTTTTTTTTAAAATAAGTTTTTTTTAAAAAATTATTTTGAAAATTATTTTTTAAAATAATTTTTTTTTCATTTCTGGTCAAGTCTCATTGTTACTAAACATTAGAATTGAACACAATTCTCTCGATTTCTATTCTCCGAGATTTTATTCTCTACTACATTTCTTTTCTGCGAATTTCTCTACCAAACGCACCCTTATTATCTAACAATGTCAAGCTCATTTTCACTAGTTAGCATTCCAACAATGCATCTTATGTTTAGGTGCTCTTTAGTTTGTGGGTGTTAGAACAAACTAGCATCTATATGCGCAAAGCGGTGGTCACAGTTAATTTATGTTGGTGGTATTTTGCTATTTTAAAAACGGTGTATGTGATTGGTATATGTAAAAGGAAAAGGAAAATGTATTAGCCGAAAATTTCAAATTTATGAAAGTTAAAAGGTGGATTTTTAAAAGTTGATGGTGGATTATATTTGTAGTGTCTGAATCTTAAAATGACGCTTAATTTTAGTTTATAATTTGATTGGAAACATGTATGTTTTATAGCAATGTTTTGAAAACCGGGTTTTTAATAAACCCGGTCGAGTTACTGGGATACCGGTTTAACTGTTCGACCGCTAGGTCAACCCGGTTTTCTATTAAAAAAAACTATTTTTTTCAACCGGGTCAACCCGGTTCAACCACCGGGTCAACCCGGTTTTCTATTAAAAAAATGAAAAAAAACTAAACCCGTCCGGGTTTCGAGAACCGAGTTGACCGGGGTCACTTAAAACCCGACGGGTCTAACCGGTTAACCCGCTTTTAAAATCTGGCTTTTTTACCCTTTTTGCCGAAACAGGTTCAACCGATTAACCCGGCCGGTTCGGTCCGGGTTTCAAAATATTGTTTGTCCGGGTTTCAAAATATTGTTTTACAGTGTAGATAAATTATATTTCTTCTTGTAACAATGATATAAACTCACAAATGTAAACAGTATTTTAAATTCACCGGGTGACTTAACAAATGCATTCTCATTTTCACTATCAATATTATATGCATACATATTGTGGGTTATAATTACAAACCAAATACCCCTTAAATGTTAGATGATGGATACGGGTTTTGACTTTAACGATGTTACAATGAAATTTCTAATTTCTTGAAAAAAAGAAGAAAAAAGAAAAGAAAAGATTCGTATTAATTATGATACTAGTTCTCCAAAAATTTAAAATCTACTTTGTAGGCCAAATACAAACGAGATACTCCGTATTAATTATGATACAAGTTTTTCCAAAAGTTTTAAATCTAGCTTTAGGAGTAGAGAACCCTTTCGGGTGCCAAGAGCAGTAAGCCAACACTTTCTTGGGCCGAGTCAGATTTCTTTATTAGAAAAAGATTTAATGACTTAGCTTCAGACAATAAACATATGTTTCAGTGACCTATAACTATGAGTTGAGACGGTCAATTGAACGTTTGCGATGAGGGAATGATTCTCGTACAGCAATACCCCAACGGTGATTAGTTTACTAATTACGATATTAGTTTACTAATTCACTGACTACGGTGATTAGTTTACTAATTACGACATTAGTTTACTAATTCACTGACTACGATTTTAAATTAGTCAGTCCATTTGCTATAATGAAGATTGCATTATTTTCATCAAGTAGTCACGTGTGATATCAAAAGTTTAGGTGTCCAATAATGAATTGCATGTGCATTAGTTTACAAGAGAGTAAAGTTGACTTTAAGCTATTTAGAAATTAGTTTTTGCTAACAAAAATAACGCAAACCATTGAGAGTGTAAAATACAATGATATACTTAAGACAAAAATGGTTAATTTTTTCTTTTAGAAAAACAACATATATTAAAAGAACCGTAGCTAAGTACAAAATATAAAAAAAATGACAACTCATTTTCTTAACAAGACAATTGAAAAAGATGAAGCCCCAAGCAAAACAAATAAAAAAACAACACAAATACTAAAAACATACAACCAAAACTATTAAAGGTACAAAGATGGTTTAGGTAATGTGAAAAGCATTTGGGTAAAAATAAGTTAGACTTTCTGCAGTAAGTTAGATTTTACGTGTTTAAGTGAAGTAAGTTCTTATTTGAGTGGGATGTGTGTAAACCAGGGTCATCTTATGAATTTATGAAATTTTTGAGGGCTTTGGACAAAATCATATAATGAGGTCTTTCGAGAAGGAATGTTATATATAAAGTGTCATTGTTTTTAATATATAATGCAATTAATTGTTTAACGTTTTAACATATAACTCATTTAAGATATTTTCTCATCTAAATATTTTTTTTCTTCGTGAAAATATATGTACACATGCATATAATTATTAACGGGACAAATTTGGGGCATTTTAAAATTTTGAGCGCAATGGTGGCTTTCACCTCAGACACCCTCAAAGACGACCATGGTGTAAACGTTAATGAAAGTGATAACCACTATATGGGTTCGATGATGAAAGTTTATTTTGATGTAACATTGATACGACGGACAACCACACAACACCACTAACTTGATCTAAATAAATTAATGGAAACGGCTAAAACTCAAATGAAAATTTTAGCCGTTTATTATACTTGTTTTTAGACTGTGTTTGAGAAAGTTTATTCAAACTATACATACAATTAGGGGTGTGCAAAGGCCGAAAACCGGACCGGACCGGCCAGGACCGGACCGGACCGAAACCCGAGTTCGACCATAAGCCAAGATCGAGACCGGACCGAATTTGGTCGGTCCGGTCTCGGTCCGGTCGGTCCGGCCGGTCTCGGTCCGTCTCGGTCAAAACGCCAAATTCGTCGGTTTGGGTCGGTTTGGTCCGGACCGGACCGGACCGGACCGGACCGAGGACCGATTTAAAGTTCAGACAGCGGACCGGACCGAATGCGGTCGGTCGGTCTCGGTCGTGTCGGTCCGGTCGGTCCTTCGGTCGGTCCGGTCCGTTCGGTTCAAATGCTCAGCCTTACATACAATGCAAAACACATCGAGTAAAATTATTTTCAACTTACTTAAAATAAAACACAACTTTTTTCAATTAAGTCCGTTCATTAATACTTCATCAACTCCATAATAAGTGTCAATTTTCATAATATATAAAGTTTTAAGAAATCTCACTAAATGGTTATTTTTTAAATTAAGTGGTCTGAAGAGATATCTATTTTAGTCTCTTAATTGAGAGAGGAAGAAAATTTTATAAAATTCACAATAAGAAAAACAAATATTTGAGCTCACTCATTAAAAAAAAAAAAAAAAAAAAAAAAAAAAAAAATTTTAATTACATTCTTCACCAATCAAATAATATATGTACCCGTTAAAGTCTCTTCTTATTGACATTTATTTTGAAATATATCAAAATAGCCATGAAGACACAAGTTAGTATATATAACCAAAACACCTCAAGTTAGCCTAAAACATAACAACATTCCATACTAATAAATACTTCTAGTAAAACACAATAAACTGACATAAACTTTAAGAACAACACTACTTAAACACCCACTTATAATATTCTAAAATCTTAAAAAACAGTCATTGTCACTTGCAAACAACTCATCCTCAATTCTTAAAGCTTTCCTTCTGCTCAACTATCACATTCTCTTCTTTCCCCATATTTATATTCTTTCCTCACCAAATCAAGATTTCAACACTTTTCAAAACAAAACTAATCTTTTCTCCAAATCACAAAAACCCATTTCATAATTTCATATTTTACTACCAAATTTAGAATCTTTTTTTATATATGATCCAAGATTCTTGATTTTCATTGTTATGGAATTTGAACAAGCAAATGAAGCAATGGGTTTTAATGAACCTTCAATGGAGCATAATATTAGCTTTGTTAAAGCTCTTCAGGTTTTTTATATATTTTTTAAATTTAAGAATTTTGGTTTAAAGTTTGCATTTTTTTTGAATTTTGGATCTTGGGTATTTTGTTTTATGATTATAAATGTTGTTATATCTTACTTATAAGGAAAATATGTGTAATTTACCAATAGGGTTGACTTTATGTGAAGTTGATTTACTGTTTGATTGGTAAATGAGGAAAGTATTATGTGAGTAAAATGCATGTTTGACTTATTTGGTTGACTTTTATGAGTCAAAGTGGTTAGCTTAAGATTTAGTTTGATACTTTCATGTGGTAGATTTTTAAGTTTTGTTTTTTTGTAGTAGAATTGGTGATTACATCATGGTTTATGACATGAACTAAAAATAGAATAAAGTTGGTGGTAATTGTGATAGAAGTTTTACTGATTTCGCGTTCTAGAAGTACTAGGTTTGACTTAGAACTGCAAGCCGTGTCTGTTGTTTAAGGGGGTGTTTCATGTTTGGTTTTGCGTTTTCAAAGTGATTTTTGAGACTTGAAAAAATAGATCACAGTCAAAGAATCAGATCACCATTTGGTTATAGTTACGGATAAATAGGTGATTTCACATTGGCCTTAATAATCGGTTATCTAATAGCTACATCTTTACTTTTTTCTCCGTTTTCGAGTTTTTTTTACCCGAAATGATCAGAAATTTAGAATCGTTTTAACTTTTTGCTAAGCAATGCCAATACTGATTATTGCTACTTCTAGCTGCATCAGCCACCTTAGACACACATCCAAACATTCCCAGTTAGATAATCAAGATAGAAGCTTTGTGGCATTATGTGCTTTTGTGTGTGCGTATTTTAGATGTTGGATGATAGTTAAATGCTGCAATGCTAATCGTGTTTATTGTTTGTTTTAGGAACTCAAAAATCTAAGGCCTCAACTGTATTCTGCAGCGGAATATTGTGAAAAATCTTATCTTCATAGCGAACAAAAGCAAGTGTAAGAATCATTTAAAACACACACACGTACACATGATCAGATGAAGTTTCCGTTTTATCTCACGTGATTATATGTAAATTCTTATGTAGGGTCCTTGATAATATCAAAGATTATGCTGTACGAGCCCTTGTAAATGCTGTTGACCATATTGGCACTGTTGCTTACAAACTGACTGATGTTTTAGACCAACAGATCTCAGAAATTTCGACAACGGGGTTACATGTGACATGTATACATCAGGTAATATTTATATTTTGGTTTTTTCAAGAAATCTTTCATACCAACTTTATTGATGATTGTTTTGTTTCTGGTGTTAAGCAACTTCTTACATGTGAAACATATACGGACAGAGAAGCTCTAAGACAACAACAATTGCTAGCGGTTGTACCACGGCATCACAAGCATTACAGTTTGCCTAGTAAGAATATTTACACTCTTTCTTTCTTACATTTTTATGTACGGAAATTGGTTAAAACTTAAAACTGGCAAAGTTGTAAAACGGGTCTGGCTGACCTGCCGCACGCGTTTTCATTATGCCACTCATATATATGAATTTATCATGTATGATCACCAAAAGTTCTTATCAACAAAATGGTTTCAATATTATTTCTAAAAAAGTAATTAGGATGTTGTGAACACTTTAATCTATACTTTTATGCGACTTATAAACATGTTCAACCAGTTTCTATTTTTAGCCAACCTTTTAAAAAGTTCTAATTGATCCGTTAGCAATTGTATAGACCTAAACTGACCCTATTTTCCTCCGTTCCCTTCTTCACTGTGGGCTCACGTAAAGCACACTTGACGAGTTGACGGATCTGCAAAACGAAAAATGCTAAAACATTTAAACAAATTGGTTATGAATCTTTATTGACTTTACCCTTGTACATTCCTTTCTCTTACCTAGATGCTGTCAGCAAAAAGGTCCATTTTAACCCGCAAATTCAGTCACGGCCGCGACGATTTCCTTCAGGTAGTTGATGTATCTCATTTTAAATATTATCATATTTTTCATTGTTATAAGTTGTGAACATGTGGGAGTGGGATTGGATTTTTCAATAGTTAACATAATTATACACCTTTAATATAGGTACCCCATCTGCAAATACTCTTTCTTGGCATCTGGCATCCGAAACAAAGTCTACTTTGAAAAGGAATTCAAGCTCCATGAGGTTGCATCACGTTACCATCTTATATACATGTTTCTCAATTAAATATTTTACTTTCCGGAACAACTTTTTTGGCAAATAACAAAAAGAAAAAATAAAACACCATGATGTGTAGTAACGATTATTTTGCTTGTTTTACAGTGCTGGTGGTATTAAACCTTCTGGCCGTGCTTCCGTGTCGTCTCATGCATCAAGTATGTATACCTTCACAATGGTCACTATTCAACTGCATCAAAATTCTATTTCTAATACTGGTATATATGCAGATGGCAATAACGGGGTGCAAACAAAATCATCTGAAGCTCATGTTAAGCTGCCTAAAATGGGCCCTGCTTCGAGTGCAGCTATTCAGACACTCGGCATATCACAACAGGTAATCTCAAATTCGACAATTGAACATATACTACAAAGTGAAAACAGATAAGAAATGAGTAGAAACAGCGTATGAGAAAACACATGCAAATAAAATAGAAAAAAAAAACTATATTCTGAATTGTCTTTTGTTAGAGGTGGAAAATTGGGCATGTTGGGTTATGGGTCAAAATGAATACGTTTTTAGTATGGTCGAAACAGGACAGGTTAACCCAGATATAATTTTTTTTTTTTTTTTTCCATATGTTTTGGATTTTATAAATAACCAATGTGTTGTCAATATAATTATCTAATGTAATTTATAAAGTTCTTCAGGATACTGTTTGCCTTTACATACGCTTGGGGCTGATTATTGACCTGTTCCTAGTTAGCTAAAATCTTGTATTTTCATCTGTTTAACTCGTTATAGAAAAATTATATCAAGATCAACCTGTAGATAAATGGGTTGAATTTGACCCATGTTATCTTTGTTATGTTGGCCTCTACTTGTTCTTGATCTTGAGACCCTAGGTAAAATGATGCAATAAATCAAGACATGTAAATGGTGAAATGTCTTTTTTGTCCTTGTCAGGATTCCATGGAAGGTCAGAATCCGATGATGTCATTCCGATCGTTTGATAATCCAAAATGTGAGATCCCTCGTGCTCCTATGCGTAGCAAAAGTGTTTTATCGTCTTTCTTTGTCAAACAAAAGACACCAAAACTAAGGACTAGTGCGGTTTCATGAACACTTAAGCAGTTAAGCCTGCACAAGAGTGCTACAGATGAAGACAACTACGAATAACAAGAAGAAATGTATATTTTCTCTACTTTTACTTTGATATTTTTTGTGAATTTTATGTATGTAATAATGTAATATGAGTTCACATGGTTCATAGTACCTTGACCATAGTACATTTCTGATTATATTAATAAAAATGTTCTAACTATCACTTAAATATATAATACACCATGAACATTCGAAGTTTCTGTACTTTTGACGATAGTACCGTGATAATTGCACAGACGGTTTATTTATGCCTTTATATTTGGATGAATTAATTATAAGAAAGTGATTGTGATGTCTGAAGTAATAACTAAGTTGCAGAACTGCAGATTCCGGGTTCATCTATTGATGCATCTTGGTTAATTCACAGGTAATCTGGAATGATAAGAAACACAAAAGGTTCAATATTGTTGCATAAGCCATCCTTACGTTCTTCATCTAAATCTTTATCAAGTCCCCATTATCACAAAATCGTATGAAACAAATTCAACGCAACAAAGACAATACGCCAAAAGAAACAAATGCTAAAAGAACCATGTGTGATCAAACTACTAACCAAAAGATAAAGCTCACTCAGTTTTCAAGGGTCTGAGTCGGTCAAAAGGCTCCTGGCAGTGGTGCAGTCGCTGCAAAGACTATTTTTAAAAATGAAGTGTTTCTTGATATTGTTTGATTAACAACCACTTTGGACTGATTTGATCCGATTTATAGCCAAATGTGTACTGATACATGCTGTTCTGGTTATAGTTTGACCCTATGAAAGATGATGCAGTTATCGAGACATTAACGCTGAACCCTCCACAAGAGTGCTACCATTAAAGCAGCTACTAGTAATAAGACAATTAAAGGGATTTGTATTCCCCAGTTTAATTCTTCATCCACATATATGTACCAAGTCATTGTAAGCAGATCACATATCCGTTCTCGAATCATATAACTAACATTTAATTTAACTACGACACTAATTAGATAACCGAAGAAACAAAGCCTAAAACAGCCATTCTAATCAAACTAATAACCAAAAATCAACTCAAAGATTTTCAAAGGTGCTGGCCGGTCAAAAGGGTCCTGGCAATGTCCCGTTGCTGCAAGAATAGAGTAATGTTGTATCAGTACATAAAGATAAAAAGAAATTATCGATAGTTATAGTTATACAGAACAAGTTTATTTGATTTATAATTTTAGCTGCAAAGCACGTTAGATAGAACCAAGCAACATCAATCGATCACCAAGAAAATGGACAAAATTAAGAATGGAAATGCATACCATGAGAATTCCCGTCATGAACACTTTGGGGTGATAATGGTGTAAGACGCATCTTGGCAAACGTGTCCTCAAGCTGAAAAAGATTTAGAATTTGTCAAAGAGGGTTAGGAAATAATGCACATTAAAACTTCATTTGGATGTAAGCAAGCAGCTGGAGCTCTATCTGTAATACTGAAAATTCGTAAATCAAGTGAACTAGTAATATCAAGTTATTTGATTATGGTAAACATGACCAGAGCTGCAATTCTCGTAGTCTGAAAAGCATATAGTGCGCTCTGCTTGCAAAGGATTGGAACAAACAATAACATCAATTATTTTAGCTTTAATTTGTTTCAAGTCATTTAAAGCCACAGCAGTTACGACTATGATGCTTTTTTGGTAAAACTTGAACAAGCCCATAGTTAAAAACCAAGGAATAACTATAATTACACACCAAAATTCCATCAAAAATCTAGTTGATACAATTACTAACACAATCATCACAAAAGTCACTTAATAAAAACATATCCAAACACCCCATAACTAATATTTAATAAGTTATTTGATTACCAATAACCCAAGGCTAGCACAAAACAACTCAGAGAGAACACACATATACCTTATCAAGTATCGTATCCTATATACCCACAATTGTTGGATCTCATCAAAGTATTCAATTTTGCCCAAAAAAATGTTTACAAATAAAAGTGTTGATAATATTGTTCTTACAGCTGGAGATGCGTTCTGCGGACTCCTCTTGTTGTATGGCGTAAATAATGCCCAAACACCTTTACTCTTCACAATTTCTTTACTTTGGTATGGTGTTAGACACATCTTGGCTAACTTGGCCTCAAGCTGTAGAAGGATATCACGATTAGCAAACCAACAATGAAACTCTTATTCAGATTCATTTAGCAGACAAACAATCAATAATGTGGTTAAAGGGGTTGGGAAGTAACACAACGTTTGGTGATATCGAGTCATTCGGTTTTAAAAACGGAATTTTTTGCAACTTGAACCTATTCTAGCTAGATGGTTCAAACATCATTAACCACTTAAATCAGCTTATTAGACAGAGCACACACAAATACTGTTCTTACATCATGAGATGAGAGCTTCGGACCCGTCTTGTTTGATTTAGCTGAACGACATCTTGGAGTGTGATTATTGGCATTTTTGCTTTGACACGTTTCTTGAGTTTAATACCAAGTATTTGCAAGGAGTGTGAAAGACACATCTTGGCAAACTTGCCTCGGGCCTGAAGAAATGAGCAATTAAATTAAAGATGAAATCAAAATTATTAACAAATTAAACTCCTATTTTATATTCATTTAACAAAAGAAAACACGGTCTTCCTCGAGTGTGGGCGATCGGCCTAAAGTGATACATTGAAATTTTCATTTTGTATGTACAAAAGCAATTGGAACTCTATATGGAATATACTAAAATCATGTAAAATCACAAAAATAAACCATGATTAATATGAAATGTGTTGGTGATTATAGCGTCAATCACTTATTTTATGTAATTGTGATTTACTAGAGATCAAGGTCTTATTCAAGTTTAGCTCACACTTGTTCTAGCTACCTTGATGCCACCACAACTAAGAGCGGGACGCCCTTGCAAGGTCCACCAGGGCGGTCACCCCCATTTTTCCCTCCAACCAAATTTTCTTACCAAAAAACACAACTTTTACCGCGCGTTGTCTGTTCCGCCAACCATTTTAACCGATTGTAACTAGCTTTTGGTTGGGTCGATATAGTTTTGATCTCTCCCGCGTGCGTAAAGGGAAGGGTGCCATTGCCGTCTGGGCTGGACCAACCTGGTTGTGTGGGCTCGCTACGCCTTCTGGGCTAGGGGCCATGTAGCCACAATTTGCCGTTCAAAAAAAAAAGAAAAAGAAAAGAAAAAGAGAACTTACCCAACAATTTTATGTGTATTTGCTATATTCTCTTGTGCCTCGTAAACAAAGTGCTCCACCGAATTATGCAATTGAGAATTTCGTGACACCCGAGATCCAGATACTTTAATTTGAAAGTAATGATCTCTACAAAATTCATAGAATATATATATTAGTACCATTTAAACAAACACACCGAAAATCCAACAGAACTAATTACTAATCGATAAAACATTAAAAAAAAAAAAAAAAAAAGACATTTGAATGAATGTAAAATATGAAAAGAATTAAAGTAAGTACCCGCGCTTCTTGCGTGCTCGATTCTTCATTATGATCGAGAACTGCTGCGTTGAACCCTAATGCGAATATGACCAACTGTACGGGTAGAATACACTTACATTTTTGTTTATTTGCTTTAAAGTCCTTGAGCTTTCTTTAACTTAATGCCGACCCATAAGGTATTCTAAACAGGACTATTGAAAACTAAGGGTGTGCACAATTCGGTTTGTGCCGGTTTTTGGCTAAAATCAAAACCGAATCTAAATATTCGGTTTTTACAGAATCCAAAATCGAAAATGTTTGGTTTTTGACGGTTCGATTTTTTCAGTTTATTTTAACCGTTTATATTGGCTTTTTCTAACTTGTGCCACTATGGCATTTGTTAAGCACAATTAATAAACTTTAAATTGCCATGTTTAAAGTTAGTTTGCATTAATAATTTCCTAAATCTCTTCTAATTACCATGATTAACTTTGTATTATTTAGAAATATATTTACTTTAGGAAACAATTTAGTTCATTTAATGCGTCTAAACAAGTGCCGTGGTGGCACATATTAGAAAATCCCGTTTATATTTAGGCATGACCAATTTATACTAACAAACCCTTTTTTATATAGAAAATTGGTTATTATTCTTTACTTTTTATCAATCAAAGCCTAATAATGTTTATCTCATGTTCTATAATTACACACTTATAGATAAGACACACACACATGCAAGTGAACATACATGTATGATCATTGTCACATATTTATTGATATATTATCAAGTAAATACACAACACGACAAACACGCATATAAATCCACCCATAAAATGAATACGAATTTATAAATTTGAGTTACCTAGTTATTGATTTATATTATATTAATTATATATTATTATATAATAAAACCGGTTCGATTTGGTTTTTACGGTTCGATTTTTGGATGAAAACCTCGGTTTTTGAAAAAGTAAAAACCGAACCATCAGTATTTAGTTTCGATCAATTATTTCGGTTTTCGGTTTGGTTTCGGTTTTTTTTGCTCACCCCTATTGAAAACCAAGCCGGACCGCTTAATCCGAAATCGTAAAAAGGCGATATCCAAAAACACCAGATTTCGGTACACCTTTTATCACGGTTCGATTTCGGTTTTATTTTCAGTCACCTCGATTACCCAGATCTAACAGTGTATAACTTAAATATATGTATGTTTTAACTACATGTGTATAAAATTCTACAAATATTGATTATATTGTTACACTACTTTTATGGTATAACGAACTTTTACTTACCTAATGTGAACATTCACTAACGTCTATGTATGACATTTGATTAATTTGATCATAATCTCTAAACCCAAACAAATAGTGTGTTAGTTTGTGATATATGATAAATTTGTATTGTGACGGAACAACTTTACTAGACTTTAGGGCCCGTTTGGTTTATAGATGGGTTCAGGATTATGATTTAGATTTGGATTTGAATTTGAATTTAGTGTGAGAGAGATAAAATATTTTATAAGTTAGATAAATTATTGTTTTATAAAGATTGTGATATTAAATTAACTATATTTAAGAATTGCTTCACACGAAGAGAAAACAAAAGATTCGGACTATCCAAAAGGGTAGCCGCCCTAGGATTAGTCGGCTCGTAATGTCGAGTCGAAAACCCATATATACAAAAAAAAATGAAAAAGACTATGGAATAAAGTAAATATGCCTTCTCACTTGGGATTTTTAAAACCCCTTATAAAGGATCTGACTCCTGATATTAAAACTCACTCATACAAAACAAACATTATTTTTTATTTTGAACCCAGTCCTTTTAACCCAATATCCCATACCACACGCCCCTTTAATCTTTTCAATATTATTTAATTTTACGACAAAGACATTAGATTATGTTATTGTTCATTCAGTTATATTTGATTATGATTAACCATGACTCGAACCGCAAGTAACAACACATTTCAAATACATGTTTGTCTTGTTACCTGCCTAACACGATTTAGATTCAAATAGCAAATGAATGTCTCGCCATGATGCAGATAGTTTATAATTTTCAATTGATTCCCCGTCCGTAAACACCCCTATATTAAGTTGTTTAGAGCAAAATGAGAAGTTATAATTGTTAACACCATATACATCTTTTGGGTAGGGAGAAAACTTAAAATGAGAATAATAAAAAGCAACTATAATCACACATATGAGATGTATCGACTTGAATTATATGCATCTCAAATTATTTAGATGCATTGTCTATCGTTTTGAAAGTGATTTTGAATTGAGAAAAATTGCAAATTAGTACTGGAACTACATTTGGCATGTAGATGACGAAAACACAAATAATTTTAATTTAATGACCATCTAATATCCAATATATGTATATATGTATATGTATCTAATTTCGAGCTAAGAAATAAATAAACTAGCAAGGTACTCGTGCGTTGCAGCGGCGGGTACCATGCAATTAAAATATTCAGTGAATCTTTTCTTTAATTCTCTATTTTACGATATAATAGGTATACGGCTGATGACAGTTTTAGTTTTGAATAATTTATGCAATAACAATATTTTTCATATAAAAAATGTAGATTATCCACGTGATGTTGTGACAATATTGAGTTGGTAACTGGTATATTGTAGAGGTATGAGGTTAAAGTACTTTACAATGGCCGATAGTAGCAAGTTATCATTAAATAATAACATCATAACGAATTTTAAAAATCGCTTACATTATACAGGAAAATTTAGTTATCTAAAAACAATGTTTGTTATATTTGTCCCACATAGATGGATAACACAAGTAAAAGGAATACTTATAAAGATATAGAAAATTAAAAATCAAGAATTAATGTAGGTTATTTTAAAGAGTATAATAATTATTGTGGAAAACTAGAAGGGGTTGAATAGTTTTGCCAATTTTAAGTTGATTTCAAAACTTTAGATCCGATATATGTGAAATCGTATGGATGTTGAGAACGTATAGATCTAATGATAGTGCAAGCAAATATATAAAGATAAGGGATAGAAATGACACAACCGATTTATAGTGGTTCGCTACAAGGACACCTTCCTCGCTCTACTCCACTCCTCGAGTCACCTACTCGAGAGTTCAAGCACTATGTCAACAAACTCCTTCACTTGGCGGAGAAGCCTTCACAACGTTGCTTACACTTTATCCGTACAAAGCTAGATACCGAGTCCGTAGCACGGTGGACCAAACCAACACAACTATTACACAACAAATATGTGAATTATCAAATACAAGATCTTCGCTATGAAATCTCATGAGTGACAAATCAATCAAGGACCCTTGCTTGGATGACTTGTAGAATGCTCGTGATCTCACCTTAGAAGGACCTATATGAGGATCACAAATAGAAAGAAAGAAGAACAACTCTCTAGATCAAGTGATCTATATGTTAGAAGAGAATGAGAGTGTATATGAGATTTAGTAAGAAGAGGGTGAGTTAGAATGAAGAAATGGCTCTCTATTTATAGGCAAATTTCCACTTGTTCCCACGGATCCCACGGATCCTTCCACTTGGGATCCGGCTAGCACAAAGCTAGGGATCCGTGGAACGCCTCCTCTTTGCCCATGGGTTTTTGGTTATGGGTCATGGGTTGGTCCATGGGTTATATCTAGATTCAATGTATCTAAGTATACATTGTATCAAGTCTCTTTGGGTATGGGTTAAGATCCATGGGTTGTGATTTTACCCATCCTAATTAACTATTACAACAAATGCTTTAATTACTACATTTTTGTATTTAAAAGATTATATGTAAATGCTTTACAAAAATAACATGTATCCTTATAATTATACTTAAGACAACATTATATATGTTATCAACAAAACACAAAGAGATCGCAGAATATTAATAAACGTTTTACGGTTTATTTGTATTAACAATCTCCCCCTTTTTGTTGATGACAAAATATAATGTTATGATGAGTAAAACTTAAGAATAGATGTAAGTTTTGAAAGCTCCTAAGTTTTACTTCTTCTCCCCTTTTGTCGAAACAAAAGTTAACCCTGGAGGAAAAAGTAATCACGATTTCTTACTCCCCTTGACGGTAGCTCCCCTAGTTTGGGGCGTCAAGAGAAGAAAAAAAATCCTACAAAAGAAAGTTAGTAACATGCTTAAATGATCTTGTGGTTGTCGAGAATCAAGATAGGAGCCAAGGTATGTAAACAAGGCCTTGTAATAAAGCGACAAATTGTAGTGGTAGTTAAGCCACTTACAAGCATGTAAAATAAGAACAAGACTTGTTCTTGAAAATGAAAAAAAATTATAATACTAAAAGTGAAAAATAGTAGTAGAGATTCCTTCCATGCTTGCATAAGGTTATGGATGGAAGTTTTGATGAGTAATGGTATTGATGCGATCAAGGATGAGGTTGAGTATGAAACGCATTTCTTCCCTAACTTCTATTGCAATTTCCTAGTGGATTGGCAATGTTCACAATGTAAATGATGTGGGTAATGAGTCTTGAAGTTTTCCGGGTTGTTTTGATTTGAGTTATGCGAAGTTGTGGTGGAAAAATAGGAAAATATGGATCAAAATCCGGAATGTTTCATGCGTGGTGGTGGAAAAGAACCTAGATGTTCTTGTAATGTGATGGGAGCTAGAGGTGGTGATGTTTCAAGATCTTGAAAAATAGTATTTGGTGATGTGGGGGTATTGAAAAGACTATTTCTTTTCTTTAGGTTGGGTAGATCTTGTTGGAGTCCTAAGGAGTTCCAAAGAGTTATCTTAGGTGGTGATGAAGTTGGTGTACTTGTTGGTGATGAGGGTGGTGCTATAATGGAAGCATCCTGTGGTGAGTTATTTGTTGAGGATGAATCATTTGAGGTTGGTTTTGCTAAACAACAAGATCGGATACTAATCCGTGCGGATATCCTAGCATTTGATTGTGGTATTTTGGATGGTGGAAGTACAAAGGTTTGGATATCATGATTGTTTGTACTAGATGATTCTCTAAAGGGTTTTGGATGACATGATGAAGTGTGTTTGTGAGAAGGAGATGGAGTATGCAAGCATTTTGGGAGTTATATATAGAAAAACAACACATTGTAATGAATGTCAACCCAAATGTGGATTAAAATCTAATGATTAGATATGAATTCAAGGCATGTGATCATGAGAACACAATCATTAAAGAGCATACTCCCAAAATGAAGCAAATGTGGATTTTTCATCCAAAATGATAAAATAGAAGTTGAAAGCGACACATTTACACGGATCCCACGGATCCTTCCTCGAGGATCCGTCCGGCATGAAGGTGGGATCCGTGGTCCGTGATTCAGCAAGACAAAATTTTCTTTTGGAGACATTTTGCCTATTGAGTGCCTATATGCAAACTATTTGAGTTGCGGTTTTCGACCTCTAAAAAGGAAAGGAAAATAACTAGAAAAATAAATCCTAATTGAGATAACCCGAAAACAAACATTTGGTAAATAAGTACGTAATATTGTGTTATCAATGCTCCTAATTCATTTTGCTTAAATGAATGTACCGAAAACACATATTAGTTATATGTTCCTTTAGCATTCAAAAGACATGAGATGCAATGAAAACGGGTTTTACTTTGTATTAATAATGAAAAAGTGATTTGTCCTAGACGTGAGAAATTGCTTTTGTGAAATTGATACGGAAGGTATCATTCTTTTAGAAAACATTTTGAAAGGAGATTTTCTTTAAAAATGTGTATGTAGTTATGTCACAATTCTCAATTTCCGGTCATTTCTCACATTTACTATTTCATCGCTTATCGTAAACTAGGTTTCTGAGTATCAAATTCACGTAACCTTAATGGTTTAGCCGTGAATTCATGATCATATCATCGAGGACATTTCATATAGACTAAGTTTAGTCTACATATCATTAACATCATTGTCATCATATTAGTTCATGCATGGTTTTGCATTTTACATTAAACGTATAATTTTCAAAATAATTTCCGGTCATTTCTCACATTTACTATTTCATCGTTTATCGTAAACTAGGTTTACGAGTATCAAATTCACGTAACCTTAATGGTTTAGCTGTGAATTCATAAACAATCATCAAGGACAAAGAAAAGCATGTTACGAGTGTGGAAGTCTGGATCACCTTCGGAACACATGTCCAAAGTTGAAAAGAACACCCAATCAAGGAGGTAATCGTCCAAACCTGGCGTTGGCAATAGAAGGCCCACAAGATCAGAACATTGAAGTTCCCCGCACGTGGTCGAGCATTCTATCCGGGTACCGAGGAAGCCCGCAGAACGCGTAACGGTACATTCTTTCGAACAACTACCCTATTTCGCACGACATGATTTTGAGTGCATAACTTCCTTCCAATTTTACCACGTTCACGACATTGATTAATTTGAGACCTATCGATATTGACTTTAGTTGTAAATTATGTTGTTGATTTGATTTGTGTAAGCAAATCCAAGAACGAACGGATCTTTCAAAAGACTTCATTCAAGGTAGTTGAATCTTATCATACTAACAACTTGTTTCTAGCTTGATCTAGTGACGGTTCTTGTTTGATGAGTTGCGAAAATCAAGCTAAGAGTCAAGTTTTTTTTTTACTCAAAAGGTCTTTTGAGGGATACGTTCGGTGTTGGGTAAGTTTACCCTATCAAATCTAATCATGGGCATGTATTTAGTTGGATGAGGAACCCATATGCATGAGCATTGACATGATCATTTAGACTATTCGTACGAGCATGAACTTTTAGAACCTTTGTCGCGGTTCGGACTATAGTATCATTAATTGAATCACGAGGACGTGATTCCGCTGACATGGGAAGAATGTCACAATTCTCAATTTCCGGTCATTTCTCACATTTACTATTTCATCGTTTATCGTAAACTAGGTTTACGAGTATCAAATTCACGTAACCTTAATGGTTTAGCTGTGAATTCATGATCATATCATCGAGGACATTTCATATAGACTAAGTTTAGTCTACATATCATTAACATCATTGTCATCATATTAGTTCATGCATGGTTTTGCATTTTACATTAAACGTATAATTTTCATAATAAATAAACGTTATCGCGTGATTAATTATTTTGAACAATTGATCCGTTACTTCCAAAATTATCCCGATATATTTTTATACTCATATTAAGTTTATAAAAATAATATTATGAGTTTACCCAGTGTTTTAAATTTATTTTGTATATAAATTGTTATATTTATATAATTACGACGGTTTTCTTAAATACTACACGATAGTTATTATTTCACTCAAATTTTGCAAGAAATGTATTTTTATAATTTTATGACTTCAATATATTTTATTTTGACCCGTTAAATTTTATTTTTATCTAACGCTACCCTAAATATTCAAATGTGTACACAACTTACCACAAGTCTTCAATTAACTTACAAGTAATTATACATAATACATAAAAAAAAAAAAAAAAAAAAAAAACATATAAGTGAATGATAACACCCCTTGTCGGCTGGGGTGAGTCATTGAGGTGAATCACATTGTTTTACAAATATCTACCCAAGTATACATGTATTATACAAAATCAAACTCATTTCACTTCATTTTGCAAATAAAAGATCAAACTATCTATCTTTCTCTTCTCTAGGACCGCCAACCAAGGACCAAGGAGGATCATCACAAAATTTTTCAAGACAAGGTTTTAACACTCTAGTTACACTCTTTGTATAGGTTTTGAAATAAAAACCTAGGGTGTTTAGGAAAAATCCTTTGCTCTCATAAACCTCATCAATTACTAGTAAGCATTTCATACATATCATTATTTTCCATATTCATTTCTATGTTCATTTTTATTATGCACAAGTAAAACATGCAAGTTATGTGATGTTTATACCACTTTTTAAGGTTTTTAAGTGTTATATATATATATATAATTCATCCTATAATTACTCCTTGTTATATATTAGTTTTGGTGATGTCTAGGAACCCATGACACCCTAAGAAGGTGTATGGTAGGATTTGAATAGCTTCGGAGTTGTTTTGAATGAGTTAGAATAGGTTTGGCGCGAGAAAAACTCATTTCGACAAGTTTGCAAAAGGGTCTGTCCTTATTTTCAAAATCTGGAAAATACGACAGTAGGTAAAAAATTTTGGCCTAGATATTTAGAAAATACACTTTAAAACGAAAACGTGGCCGCTTGAACGGATTAAAACGGAGCTATAACGAAGAAGTTATGAATTTTTCAAGTTGGCGACGAAAACTATAATTTTCTGGAAATTTCAGCATGTATTGTTTATTTTGTACGAGTCAAAAATGAAACTTATGTGTTATAAATTATGTCGACTTGTCAAAAATATGTTAGTATACTTTGATACAAAGCTAAGGACCTTTAAAACGTAGAAAACGGATTTGTAACGATTAAATTATACACGTTTTCACAAAGTTGCAGAACTTTATTATATAAGAAAAACTATATTATTTCTAATAGGCAAATATTACGGCAAAACTAGAGACCATGTTGAAAGTTGTTTTTAGCATTGATGTAGAACTTTTTATAAAGTGATGTCTTCTAGTAAAAGTAAGTTCGCCAAGTATATTTTCCAAAATGTCCGACCGTTTGATTAGCGGAGTTGTAATGAATTAAATACGTTTACTTAAACTTTGCCGAAAACCATCTTTAAACTATATTTTGGGACAAAAGTACTATACTTAACTTATATTTTTCTTTGTGATCGAGACCTCTAGGATGGAAACTTAAACACTAAAACTTTGAGATAATGATACAAGCTTCCTAAAACCGTTGAGTTTGTTTCCTAACGCTGACGTGCACCATTTTACGACTAGCTTTTAGAGGCCGTTTAGTCACTTTCATGGAAATTTCAACGACATTATTTTACTGACGAAAGTTATAATTTCATAATAAATCACTAAATGATTATCGAGGATATCGTTTCAACGTAAATACTTGTAAAATAATTTATAAATTGTCAAGACTTTATAAGATTATTTTTTTCGACGATAAACTTTATATTTCAAAAGTGTACAAGTGGTATGGATATCATATGAGTTTGCATGCATGACATTGTTTCATGACTTATATTAGAGCATATCATTCATAATAGGTTGCGGTTAGAGTGTTGCGTCTCATTTCTGTGCATCCACTCATCATCATAACTATTGCAACAGTGAGTAATCACACCCCTTTTACCGCTTTGCTATATTTTTGGGCGAAATGCATGAACCATACTTGAATTGAATGGATTCTTACTTTTGTGAACTCTTTTGACTTGAACATTTGAAATTGAAACAAATCCTTGAACTTAAATACAAACTTATGACTTGTTTGGACTTATTGAACCGTGACGTGTTATGAACTTGACCTAAAGTCTCCCTTGTTCGGAGCAACCTAAAGCCTCCCGGTCCGGAGCAGAGTGTCTCACTATGTTACGGAGCGTTCTCAAAATTCTCGCCTTATTGGTGGAGTGTGCAAATTCTCCTTGTTGGAGTGTTCTTAATTGTATATAATAGTTGTATGATGTACCGCTCGTACATTCGCATTGTTAGTCTCCTATTAGTAGGTAGTATGGATAACGCTTATTAGAGGTCGGCCAACCTCTCGTCCACTATGTTACGGGACGCATATTATTTATTCTAGGGCTTTGCTCGGCATACATTATTATATATGAGGTACTATATTGTGAACTATTATGACCACTTATACTTGACTATTAGACATACTACTTTTGGCGGTGGGTTGTGAACACACGGGTTGCAAGTTTTGTATGGCGGAACTGAACCGAGTGGATTTACAATGCCTTTGCTTTGTGACCTCATTTGACAACGTGTGCATGAGCATAAACTAGACATACTATATTTTGTGCAATGGGTTGTGAACACACGGGTTGCAAGTTTTGTATGGCGGAACTTGGAACCGAGTGGATTTACAATGCCTTTGCTTTGTGGACTATTTCAGATGACCGAAACCTTTGAATATTTCCTACGAGTTTTCTTATTTTACTAAACGTATACTCACCAACTATTTTCATAGTTGACCCGTTTTCTCTCATGCATTTCGGTGATCGTTAGTAAGCTTTTTCTATCGGGTCTTGCATAATGAAGTTTTCACTTGTCACTACAAATCGTTATGAAATAAAACGCAATATTTTGGAATCTAAACTTTGTACTATATTTGCCGATGTCGGCTAAACCGGTATTGTAATGGTGTACTATTTCATTTAATCTTAACGTTGGTATGTTCTATTATCTTGTGCTTATGTTCCTATCCGTTACACCTCGTGTTTCATTCCCGCGAGGGTGTGACAAGTTATGTGAAAGAAGAAAAACAAATTATAAAATGGAAGACTTATCTTGGGTTTTGAAAATTCCCGTATTGTTTGTGAGTTGTGCGTGAAATAGAAATCCTAGACTCAGAAAGAAGAAGGCTAGTGTTTACATACCTTGTAGAGTCAATTAAGTTATGACGTTTGTTCCATTAGGCCAAGACCAAGACGAAGTAGGTTGAATTGTTCCCGCTTCAACGGTTTGGTGAGGACATCGGCTATGTTGTCTTCGGATGCAACCTTCTTAATAGAGATGTTCCCCTTTTGAACATTGTCTCTTAGGAAGTGATGACGAATCTCTATATGCTTAGTGCAAGAGTGTAATACCAGATTCTTGCTTAAGTCGATTGCACCTTTGTTATCACATAGGATGGCTATGTCGCTTAGATGGATGTCGTAGTCTACTAACGCTTGTTTCATCCATAGTGCTTGTTGGCATGCTTTGCGGTGAGACGTGCTCGGCCCGGTTGTTGATATTGCAAGTGCCGTTTGTTTCTTAGAAAACCATGATGTTAAACAACATCCCATAAAAGTACATACCCCACTTGTACTTTTCTATCAACGTAATCACCGCATGGTCGAATCGCATATACAATTGTTTCTACTCCGTGCCTTTAGGATACCATAATCCTAATTGTGTTGTACCCTTAATATATCTAAATATTCTTTTACGGCTTCTAGGTGTGATATTTTAGGTCTTCTTGAAACCTAGCGCATAAGCAAACACTAAACATGATATCCGGCCTACTTGTCGTGAGGTAGAAGGCTACCTATCATGCCACGATATTTAGTATTATCAACGGATTCTCCGTCCTCGTCTTTTATGAGTTTGGTGTCGGATGACATTGGAGTCATAATTGGTTTTGACTCTTCTAGACCGAATTTCTTTAACATCTCCTTGATGTATTTAGATTGATTAAAGAAGATACCATCTTCTACTTGTTTTATTGTAGACCAAGAAAGAAACTAAGTTCTCCCATCATACTCATCTCGAACTCGTCATGCATGATTTTAGAAATCATCACACATGTCTTGACAAGTGGATCCGAATATAATATCATCTACATATATTTGTACTATGATTATATGTGACTCTCTTTTCTTAGTAAAAGTGTGTTGTCAACTAACCCCATGGTGTAGTTGTGTTTAACTAGAAATGACTTGAGTCTATCATACCAAGCTTTTGGAGCTTGTTTAAGACCGTAAAGGGCTTTCTTTAATTTATACACATGTTTGGGTTTTCAAAATCAATGAAGCCCGGAGGTTGAGCTACATATACTTCTTCATTTATGACACCATTTAGAAAAGCGCTTTTGACATCCATTTGATAAAGCTTTAGATTATTAGCACAAGCATACGCAAGAAGTATTCTTATAGACTCTAATCTAGCCACGGGGCATAGGTCTCATCAAAGTCTATTCCTCTTGTTGGTTATACCCTTGAGCAACGAGTCTAGCCTTGTTCCTAGACACTATTCCGTTTGCATCTAATTTGTTTTATAAACCCATTTGGTTCCTATTATGGTTTGATTACTAGGTGGAGGGACAAGTGTCCAAACATCATTAGAGACAAATTGATTTAGTTCTTTTGCATAGCCATTACCCAACTTTCATCTTTTATGGCTTCTTGTGTATTCTTAGGTTCTAAGGTTGAGACGAAACAAAACAAGCTACTTTGGTTTTGAACTTGAGACCTTAATGTTCGTTCGTTTAGTTTTCCTATGACTTTATCTACGGGGTGATCTTTGGACTCCTTAATGTTTACTATTTTATCACTTAGAGGTTCTTCTTCTTCACTTATCTTTTCTTTATTACTATGGCTTCACTTTCTATAATCTCGTCATCAACAAGAGGTGGAGAGGGTTTGGGTGGACTTTCATCAAATTTTATATTTAATGACTCTTCTACCTTCATTGATTCTTTGTTTAATATGATGTAAGCCTTGCTATTTGGCGAATAACCTAAAAAGATACCTTGGTTGATTTAGGATCAAATTTTGTAAGGTAATCTTTGGTGTTAAGAATAAAACATTTACTACCAAAGACTCTAAAGTGATTTAACGTAGGCTTTTGCCTCGAAATAACTCATATAGAGTTTTTCCTAAGATTGGTCTAATCAAGACTCGATTGAGTATATCGTTGAAGTATCAACGGCATTACACCAAAACTTTTGAGGTATGGATTGTTCATTAAGCATGGTTCGACTCATTTCTTGCAGAGTTCTATTCTTTCTTTCTACTACCCCATTCGATTGTGGAGTGCGTGGAGCCGAGAAGTTGAGAGTAATACCATTAGCGTCACAAAAGCTCCGAATTGCACTTCATTATCGAATTCCCTACCATGATCCGTCTCTAATAGACACTATGGGTCTTCCTAGTTGTCTTTGGATCTTTTGCTTAATATTTCAAAATAGTTAAAGGTTTCCGTTTGTTCTTTAAAATTTTGTCCAAGTATACCTAGAGTAGTCATCCACTATTACAAAAGTATAGTAGTTGCCTCCATAACTTTGGATAGCGGATGGGCCAAATAAATCCATATGTAGTAATTCTAGACACCTAGTTGTGGACACCATGTTTTTAGCTTTATGACTCGAATGAGCTTGTTTACCAATATTACAAGCATCACAAAATGATGTTCATATTTTAACTTAGGTAGATCTCTTA